>LBNU01037089.1:125865-146750 GCA_014162995.1 Artemisia annua | reverse complement strand
TGGTCCACACTGATTACTAAACCTATAGACTCACCAGCTTTTTGCTGACTTTTAGCATGTTTTTCTCAGGTGTTTGAACTATTTGTTACTGGCAAGGCATGGCAAGGCGATGGTCACAAACTATTTACCGAAGTGTTTTCACACAATGTTATGACTTGTTTTTATGGGACCACTAAACTTTGGGCTTACCTTAATATTATCAAGACTTGATGTAAACTTAAAATTTTAATCTAATGTATTTTAACGGAATATGTATTCCGTTCTTTATATCTTTGTGTTGTGATTACCAATTAGTAGCACCCCATGACCCGAATGCTTCCGCTATACCGATTTTGGGGGTGTTACATTAAGGGGGAGCATTTGGAAATCATAAAACTCTCAAAGTGTCAGAAAAATTGTGTTTCTTAATCATAGAGACTTTGAGAGAATTTCAATGATTTGGTTATATGGCGATTGTGGAAAGATACCAAAAGACCGACCACTTTACTTTAAAGCATGGAGTTATAAGGATGGTAAGGTTAGGTATATGTTCCCATGATCCACCAGAACCGGAAGGATCTTCCCAGGGACAATCCAATAGATAGATTAGAAGTCCTTAGGAATGATTAAAAAAAGGAGAAAAGTGAGAAAGGGAAAAGTGCCGACTGAGATGGAGCTAGGACTGGAACAAACCCAACAAGGTTCTAGTTATGAAGTCTCGGTAAGCACTGAAGGGGTTGAAGAATTAAAAATAAATGAATTGAGAAAGGGTGAAAAGAAATAGCCCTCCAATTATTCAACCTTAGGGCAGAAACCGGGTTCAACTCATCTACTACTGGTTGTTACTAAGGTAACACCGGTATTGAAAACAAGACGTCATGGACCCAGTGACGCACTGCACTAAACCTTCCAGCCACTCAAGTTCTCTTAAAAGAGCTTGTTTCATTCTCACGGGGAACCAGTGTAATCTATCAACACATCTCTTAGAGACGGTTGATATTGAAGCAGGAGACCCCTCCCTCGTCTCCGCATAGGATAACCAAATTGCACTTATCGAGTCTAGAGCCACGAGATGCATCAAAATATGTCTTAGGATCACTTAATTCTTCTACACTGGTTGTTCAAACATCAAGGACACCAGATGTAATATTTTGAGTCCTTCGCAAATCTTAGCAATCTGCCAAGAACACTTATGAGGGAATATACATATGTATTTCCCAGTGATTGAGTGGAAACTCCTGCCAGGGTCAACATCAAACAGCCCTGACAGCAGGTCACTTCGGTAATCTCTCGTGGATTACGCTTAGTGTTCGTGGTGGTGTTCCAAAAGGTCTACAGTCGTCGGGTGATCTCCAGCGGCTCACCTAATCGTTGGTGTACTTCGGTATGTCAGTGAAAGCCCTTTCGGGGGCATCCGATTAAGAACGGCCTTGGTAAGGATTAGAGAAAGTCTTCACACTATGCTGTTGACGATCTCGAAGTCCGAACTTGTAAGTGCTGGTATGTTTATTACTAACCAATTTTTATGCAGCTCAACATACCAAACTTATCATTTTCACCACCATCACTCTAGTCCCACATGCTCATACCGACATCTAAAAGAAGTATTCAGACCTATTCAACCATGGATATTCACTCAACAAAGATGTATGGGCATGTTGGAAAGGTGTTTAACCACCGGAGACAAAGAAGCTGGAGATTGTGGCTGATTGCAGAAAAGATGCCGAATCATCACCTCATGCTCACACTTCAACATCAAATTCAAAGACATCATGATCATGGAATGGGCTTCAAACTATGCTTCCACAACTCTGATGTAGAAGATCATGATCCAGAAAAGTGTGAGCATGACAACACAAAGACAGTCACAACATCACATAGAGACATGTCTACTCAAAGATGACTTGAAGGTACTCATTTGGATGATGAACACGAAACAATGCCAAAGATCATCCTGCTCATCAAACAAGTCATCTCGAGTCCGCTACTGAATGCACAAAGTTCTTTACAATGAAGAATCAACAACAGCGAGCTACAAAAGATATCTACAAAGATCTAAATGCTGGAATTCAAGATTTAATTTTAGGGGTGACCTCCCTTAGGGGGAGATTGTTAGGAATACGTTTTTCTTATAGAAGATTAGGTCACCCCAAGTATCTTAAAGCATTGTGTAGCTCGTAGTATTTAATATATTAGTTAATACGTAGCTTAGTTTTAGTTAGTATTCGTGGTGTCGGGTCGGGTCTTTTACCCTCTGTCAGCCCGCTCCACAGCCTAGTAGAGGCATTCATCCGCTTGTAAGTATAAACACCTTCTCCCACCAAGGGAGAAGGTTGAACCTTCACATAGTTAATCTCTAATGTATGTGCGTTTCTCTCTCTAAGGTTCCCAACCTCTCATCTTTCTCTCTCTAAGTTTTTTTCTTTCTTCTCTTCTTCTTTAATTCGATCCATACCACATAAAACCATACATGTTATTATTTGGTATCCTACAAAAAGCACATTCATCTTTGTTTAGTCTTTGCCTCGACTTGGATCTCCATCTCTTATCAGTGCTTTTCTTCTGCAAACGACCTCTGACTAGCAAAACCTCTGCGTCTCCACTTGAACTAATCTGCTTGTCCTTCCTTTTCAGTTCTTTACTATACAAAGCAGCACAAACTTCACTAAGAGACACATCATCCTTCCCATTAAGTAGAGTTGTTTCAAGCAACTCGTACTCCTCTGGAAGCGGTCCCAACAGTATTAATGCTAGATCCTGGTCTTTGAACACTTCATCCATATTCTTCAAATCAGTTACCAGTTGGTTGAAACTTGTAATGTGATCATTCATCGTGGTACCTGGTACATATGTGAAGTGAAAGAGTCGCTTCTTCATAAAGAGCTTATTCTGACAATTTTTCTTCGGAAATTTCTCTTCCAACGCCACCCACAGTTTATAGGCAGATGTTTCTTTTGAGAAAGCATATCGTTGCTCTCTCAAAAGACATGAACGAACTGTACCACAAGCTAACCGATTGATGATTAACCAATTCCTCTCTTCTACATCCTCCGGTTTACTTTCTTCAATGGCAATGTCTAGACCTTGCTGAAAAAGAACGTCTAGAACCTCACATTGCCACATACCGAAATGGCATGTGCCATAAAAAACCTCCACTGCCAATCTTGCATTTTTCAAGACTGGTCTAGCCCAACTTGGAGATGTTGGATCCACTGATGTGGAAGGTTTGTCAACTATGCCATCCACCATTTCGTGTACAAATAATTTTCAATAGCTTCAACCAAAAAAAAAACCAACGGAATTCTTTTCTGATGTGGAGGATCATTTAGTTGCAACCACAGAGCATACTAAAAATAACCTTGGCTCTTGATATCATTTATTGTGGAATAACCGCGATAATATCCCACCGACTAGGTAGAGAGTGTGAATCTTTCAACACTACAAGTATACCTCAAACTAGCTTATTGAAAATTAAACAATGCAAAAGAAACCCAAGAATGGAACACCAACAAATTTATATATTTCATATACTTAGAAACAGACTACAAAAGAAAGGAAGAAAAGTACACTACAAGAACTACTTGTGTGTTATTTTGGTGTCTCTTGCTTCAAACGAATGAACTCTATTTATAGGCTCAATGAAGTGATCAACTTGCTAGCAACTTGTCTTCAACTTGCCAATATTCTCAAGTTGCAAGATCTTCTAAATCTTGGATAAGATTCTATGGTGGAGCCCTCCATCAAATTGAGCCAACATTCAGCACCATGCACATCCCACTGTCAAAGCACATCTTGGGTCTGAAGCTTTCGTTTAAACACTAGCCAAAGGATGAACGCATGTCTAGGAATACAATTAGCAAACCATACCACACTAGCCCACACTGTTAGACGATTAGTATTGGGATGTTAGGCCCGTTATGTATATTGGCCCATATTTATTTATATATTCACATGTACCGAACTTCAGAATTCATTCAATACAATCGATTCACTAAAACTTACATGGTATCAGAGGGTTATACGATCCTCTATACACCTAAAAACCCTAAATCCCATCTGTAAACCCTCGTTTGCTCGTTTTTTCTGTTCGTTTCCAAGTTACAGTTTCCAAGCTATTGTTTGTTGACCGTGTGTGTTGTCGACCGTGTTTATTTGTTTGTCGACCTCGTGTTGTCGACCTTGTTCAAGTTTTGTTTCAAGGATACTGTCAGTTTGAAGGTTACTGTCTTGAAGGTTACTGTTTGTTTGAGTGCTGTTTGTTTCCAGGCTACTGTTTGAAGGTTACTATTTGTTTGTTTGAAGGTTACTGTTTCTAATTGCAAAGTTCTTTTCTTTTTGGTCAAAGATATACGGCGGCAGCATATACAACTTCATTGGTTGTTTTGGTTTGCTATTCCTTCGACACAACAGCAAAAGTATTACTTTAATATACTCAATTGCTTTCTTTATTCTTTGTTATTGTCATTCGACTAATATTATTTTAGTTCAATTGTGACATATATATATTATTGTATCAAACACTTGTTCTTTTCACCTACGCTTCACCATGACTACGGATACAAATCCCCCCACACCCGTCCTTACTTTGTCCAATAAACTTATGGAAATGAATCATTTAACCACTTTTGTTCCCAAACTTGATGTTGATGAGATGAATTACTCCTCATGGGTGTATTATTTTTCTCATCTTTGTCATGGCTATGGCATCTTGGACCATCTTGTTGACCCACCCGAGTCCTCCTCTACTACACCTTCTTCACCACCAACTAGGGATCCGGAATGGCTAAAGGTTGATTTCATTATTCGGTCTTGGATCTTTTCCACACTTGCATCGAATCTTCAAAAGCGGTTGGTTGTTCTTAATCCCCAAACTGCCAAAGAGGCGTGGGTGTACCTTCAAACGATTTTTCATGACAATAAACGCCCAAGAGCTATGGCTTTGAAGGCGGAGCTACGGAATTTGAAGCTTAGGGACTTAAAAATTGATGCATACTTTCAGAAAACTGAGTCAATTGCTTCAGTGTTAAATGGTCTTGGTTCTCCTCTTAGCAATGATGATATTGCTACGTTTGCACTTGAAGGCTTGCCAAACATGTATGATGTGATTTCTACAGTTATTGCTAGTAGGGAACCCTTTCCAGATCTCAAGACGGTTCGTTCTTTATTGACCACGCAAGAGATGCGTATGAAATCTAAGGTTTAAGATCCGCTTGTGAATGCTACATCTGCTTCTCCTATGGTCCTATTGGCAAATAACAATTCGTCTAATCCTTTGGAAAAAGTAAACAAACCTTGTTTTCTTTTTGCTAAAGGTCATTGTCGTTTTGGTGAGGCGTGTCGGTATCTCCACAATGGTGTTCATGGTAAGTCTACTTTACTACCTCGTACTTCCAGTTCATCCTCTCCTATGTCGGATATGGATATCTTGCGGCAATTGTTGGCTAAGTTGGGGTTTACCTCTATACCTAGCCAAACTACTACACCTGTTGCTTATACTACCAATACCTCTCCTGTTGCTTATACTATGAATCACCATCCATATGGATCGGCTCAACTTCAATACCAATCTCAGCCTCTATATTCGGCCCAAGGTTTATGATGCGTGCGATGTGTCGTTGCGGTTTAGCAGTGTTAATGCCTATTCAAGTTTTACATTTATATTTAGCCGACTTATCAATAACACACACACTTAACGAGCAGTGTACCCGGTCAGTTTGTATATAATGGTAAGCAGAGTGTCGATCACTAAGAGTGGAACGTATTATCTAGTTATCCTAATCAGTATTTTAATATCTAAGTTAGCTTTATAGTCTAATCTAATGAAAGGGGTTCAGCCTGAGAGACTGGCACAGTTTGGTTATTTAATTAAACAGTAAAAACTAGTAAGAACAAATCAGCGAATAGCATACACGTACACAGATAGATAATAGAGACAATAAGAAGACCTGTCCTGATAATTAAGCAGCTTGTCACTTGTTTTATTGCTAGTTTTATATGAAGTGTATATAATTAAGCCCGTACTCGTTGGTTTCATTATATCGGCGAGTAAACCCTTAATGATTACTTATGAATATCCTACTTATCCAAAGACATCGGATTAAATAGGCGAGGAAGGGGTATGGCAGCCCAAGCAGTGCTCAGCTAGACACAGAGGTAATCAATGCACTAATATAAATTCACCAAAGACATCAAACATATAAACTTTAATTGATGGGAAAGCAATTTTAAGGCGGGCATTTGATTTTGCGTACTCACAAACTACCGGCCATCAATCCTGATGAATTAAAGCTTACTATTACAATAAAACAAAACTACTTAATGAATTAAATACATGCAGGACCTTCTTACAGCTCTAAGATCTTCGTTTGGGGTGTGTCTTGTGTTGCTTGTTCGTCTGAATTCGCCTCCTTAGGGTTATGGTGCACACAAAATTCGTCTAGGTCTTGGGGTATTTATAGTTTCTGTCTGAGGGTTCGATG
This sequence comes from Artemisia annua, assembly GCA_014162995.1. NCBI lineage: Eukaryota > Viridiplantae > Streptophyta > Magnoliopsida > Asterales > Asteraceae > Artemisia > Artemisia annua. The sequence goes on along the minus strand of LBNU01037089.1, from coordinate 140,292 downwards.
CGGCGCATGTAATGATGAGATGCGGCGCATTGACTTAACTTCGCGTGGGGTCCAAGCTTATTATATTCTGGAATATTCGTACACCGCCTTTAGATGCGGCGTAACTTGAATCTTTATGCGGCGCATGTCCTTCAGTTGTCTTGGATTGTTTCTGGTGAAGTCTTGATAGTGATACGCCGTATGTCAATTGTGTGATGCGGCGTATCTGGAGTAGAACGAGCTTGATCTTCTTCTTTGACCAAAGTTTCATATGCGGCGCATGGTAGAATTCCATGCGGCGCATTCTTCAAAGTCAGGCAATGGTCTTCGAATTCATCTAAGTATGATATTGCGGCGTATCTGTTGAGTGAGATACGGCGCATCTTCTGGGTTTCAGTAGACTTTTGACATCTTGCTCATTTTGCTCCGTAATTAGTCCAAAATCGCCAAGTTTCACCTTTTACCTGTTTTTACCTGAGAATCACTAAAGTAAACATTAAAGCACCGATTCTCATACATAATAAAGTAAAACAAGTTAAATAAATAGGATAAATGATGATAATAAAATGTACTTATTTGAGTTCATCAAATATCCCCCCACTTGAACTTTACTTGTCCCCAAGTAAACCTTAGATTTAATCTTATGAAAATGTATCCTAAAAGGTATTAGGATTTGTTTTTAATAGTTAAGCACGTATTCGTTTTATCATAATCACACAACCAACCACTTAACGAAGTAGAAACAAAATAATTTTTCAATATAAAACAATTCTAAATCGTTTAGTTGCTAGTTGTGACGAATATTCTATCATAAGCTTGACAAGTATACGCATCTCCCCCACTAAAGCCAAGGAGTAACAAGTCTAAAGCGGTAAAATGGGTTAGTTGGTTAAGGGTTGATCATCCTTTTTAATCTCTATCGATCTCATATTCCAGAAAAGGCGACAAAATCACGAATACATGATCGAATCCACGACCACGATACTCGCAATTGCTCAATTCCTTAACTCGAATAGGCTAAAGATAGGACCAAGTAATCTTCACCAATAATATTATATCAAAAAGGGCGACAAAATCATAAATACATAGCCGAATCCACGACTACGATACTTAAGATTGCTCAAATCCCTAATCTCAATAAATCAAAGGTTCGGATGAAGAATGATATAGGGTATGGATAATATTTGGGATATAAATTGGTGTAAAATAAAAATAAACAAAACAAATAGATTAAAATCCTAAGTGTGGTTAATTACTTTCCCAACCATCCCATGAATAAGACTCATATCATTGAATAACTCACGCTTTTGACTCATGTAACTCACGCTTTAGGTAGACACGAATTATACTCAATAAAATCTTAAACAAAGAATAACCTTAGTTGGCGTTCCCGTAACGGCCAACTCCCATTCAATCATAAATATAATATACAACAACAAATAGTGGTGATATCTCCCACTTTACAAAACTTTACATAAGTTGGTTAAAACAATCTATTTTTTCGATTTTTTTTTACTGTGTAAAATTTCACAACTTTTTCTATCACGATTTTCCGGATAATTTTTCCATACTTTTCATAACTTTCATAAATAACTGTAATAGTGAAAGTAGTAAACACACGAAAAATAAACTAAAAATATACAATATGTACTTTCACTCCAATTGCATTGTGCAATTTCCCGACCTAACCAAAGATAATGAATTACGCACGCGAACACAGGTAATGTAAGGAAACACACTTTGCCTAAAGTAACTAACCACAGATTTCAACCTACAGGGTAGACTAAGGTGTAAGGGTGTAATGAAACATTTTAACAAAGGTATTAAAAACGAAAGGAATGGCTCTGAGGGTTTTTCTAGGGGTATCTTACTCTAAAAATGAGAGTAACAAAAGGGTTTATACGGGGGTTAACTAATCAGTGAAGTTAGTTAATATTATATAAAGGCTTTTTGGGTGTAATCCTAGAATTTTACCAAGTTAGACAAGTCACTCCAATTATATCGATAATACTCATTATGGTGGTCTCGAATAGTATACAAGCCAAGTTCTAAAGTTTACAAGTCACCAGCACACTAGAGTTTTTGATTATAGGCAAAAAGAATGTTATGTGTGCGGCTATATAATGTAGTCTTAAACAAAAACATGCTAAATTTTTTTAAATTTTGATATATTAAGTGCATTTTAAGCATATTTTGAAAAAGTTTGGACAAGTAAGTGTTCTAATTCTCCATCCCCCCACTTAAGTTAAACAACGTCCTCGTTGTTTGTGTTAAGATCGTTTTAGCTCAAGGTTGGTTAGACCTCATCTAGGGATTACACAACAATAATGATTAAGAAGAATGCACAGCGGAATAAATAAGAATATCATTATTATTGAACAAAGGTTTCTTCGTCATCATCTCTAACACTAACAAACACAATAAGCCCCAATGCTACGTGATCAAGTGTAGCACGGTTACTAATCTAACAGGGATCCAAGATCCTTGAGGCTTATACAAACTCTAGGTGTCTAACACAAAGACCACGCCTAGGTTTACACACACACACCTTTACTGGTTTACATCTTTTGTATGTACATATTAAAACCTATTCCCTGTATCTCTTTATATAATAGAGATACTAGGGTTACAAAATACTACGAGGGACTAATAAATAAATCTTCTTTAACAAGCAAGTCCCTTGTGTTTTCCATCTTCACTTTATCATCATAAGTCCTTCATCTTTCATATGTTTTGTCTATCAACTCAAATGTAATTCCTAACAATCTTCCCCTAGTTGATATGACAAAACCATGTAAGCACGAACTTCCCCTGAAGTTAATATGTATGAAAGATAACGAACTTCCCCTTATACCATGCTATATCACCAAGGCTCTACAAGTTGCAATCTTCTAAATATTCTTCTTCCCCTTTTTGTCATCATCAAATAGGGGACAAATGTAAGAAACCTTGATCTTCACAACCACGAATCAATATTACACATCCAATCCAGCTTTCCAATGTTTCAAAGTCGCCCGCCATTAAGTTTTCCGCATCTATAAATGGACTTGAAACAATAGAAATCAAAACTAGTAGTAATATCAACTAGCAGTAGAAAAATCTTCACCTCGATGTAGCATATAAATGGTTAAACATTTAGACATTAATAAGCTTCCCCTGAAATCCATATGTTAACCATTTCTTGAATGTAAGCTCCATGTTATGATCACCGATGAAGAAAACTAAGTATTACCAACTTGATGTAGAAGTATAATAACCCAAACTTGCATCTTATGTCTTGCACTATCCACGTGACTCCAAACTTATAGGAGACAACAAATATAAGTAGACCGCAATCTCTTGACAAAATCCTCATCCTCTGTGAGACACTGAGCACTACAATGTAACTCCTTTAAGTGATAGCAAGATCACCTTGCTAGATTCGTCAATTCTTCGTCACATCTTGAACGCACGAACAAGTTATCTTCAAAGTGTCATACCCACTTTGAGATATCATAAGAACACAATCTTGAAAAATTCCACTTCATCGTCAAATAGGTGATAAAAACCTTTCTTCGTAATCAATTGAACAATAAGAACGAGCCTTTGAATCTGTGTAAGCACCAATAAACCAAAAACCTCCTCTATGTGTGTGTGAACCAAAATCCTTCTGTGTGTGTAAAACTATCACTTCCCCTCACTGCATGTAACTCATGTAAACCAAACACATAAATCTGCTCCAAACGACTTGTAAACAAATCACTATTTATCTTTCCAAGTCGTACTTTATGAACTTGCAATCCATCATACCATTAGTTTCAACACGCCAAAATCAGTAAGCTTCAAAGAATAACGCAGCAGTGGAAAGTTATATAAAGAGCAGTGGAAACAAAATTCGCATTAGCAGTGGTAACTTATACATGAGCAGTGGTATTATAGAACAAGCAGTGGAAACGAATAAGCAGCAGTGGTAACAAACTGAGTGCAGCAGTGGAAAATTTATCCAGCAGTGGTAACACATTAGCATTAGCAGTGGTAAATATGTGCTACCAGTGGAAAAATTAATAAGTGCAGCAGTGGAAAAACTCCTCGAACATAAACCAATACCGACTCTTGAATAATCAAATATTCTTGCCACTGACCCATATTAACCAATTAAAGAATCCACTTACCCACGTGCAAACACACAAATCGAACAATAATCTTTCAACAATAACATTACCTGCTTTCTTAATCATGCCAACCTTTAATAATATACTCATCCATAGTACCAGTAACTTCAGTTTAAGCATGCGTAATCCAATTCGCCAACAGTCTTAGGGTATTGTACGCATGCCAAACACAACTTTTAATCGCCAAACCAATCAGCTCCTAATCGATTTTAATAATAAGTGAATCCAGCAAAACATGAAATCGATTATGTGGATCCCCTTAAAAACCCTAAAAGTGATTAACTTGAAAACCTAGGGTTTAGGAGAATCATAGCAGCCATGAACATCGTTTTAGGGTATCCAGACGGCACTTTAAAGTGTTGCTAAAGTGTCGCTAAAACCCTAAAATCACCAAAAATCAATCATACACATCCATAGCTGCTTTCTTTCATGATATTTTAGGCACCAAATAACATATATCCAACTTCTTTAAAGATTAGAACAAGAATACACGAATTCATGAAGTTTAGTGTGCCAAAAACCCTAAAAATTCGACTTACATGAACTTTTTCTGCAGCAGACTTTGAGAATTTTTATCGTGTTACTGAAAGCTCAGATCGAAGATCCCTCCAGTGAAACTCTTCCTTGATATGTTGAGAACCTCCAGTAAAAATTTCAGCCCGATCCAACGGTTAACGAAGGAGAAATCGCCTATACAAAACTGCTATGCAGAAAGTTGCAAAAATTGAACCAAATTCGAATTTTTCTTCTTTTTCGACAAACCAAACCTTGTTTAATCCCACGATCACGAGCCCCTTGGCTCTGATACCATATGTTAATATCGTTTTAGCTCGAGGTTGGTTAGACCTCATCTAGGGATTACACAACAATAATGATTAAGAAGAATGCACAGCGGAATAAATAAGAATATCATTATTATTGAACAAAGGTTTCTTCGTCATCATCTCTAACACTAACAAACACAATAAGCCCCAATGCTACGTGATGAAGTGTAGCACGGTTACTAATCTAACAGGGATCCAAGATCCTTGAGGCTTATACAAACTCTAGGCGTCTAACACAAAGACCACTCCTAGGTTTACACACTCACACCTTTACTGGTTTACATCTTTTGTACGTACATATTAAAACCTATTCCCTGTATCTCTTTATATAATAGAGATACTAGGGTTACAAAATACTACGAGGGACTAATAAATAAATCTTCTTTAACAAGCAAGTCCCTTGTGTTTTCCATCTTCACTTTATCATCATAAGTCCTTCATCTTTCTTATGTTTTGTCTATCAACTCAAATGTAATTCCCAACAGTTTGTTTTAAAGGTTTAAAAACTATAAAATAAAAGAATTAGAACAGAAAAACTTCCCTGATATTTGCTCGGAATGATCCTCCATTATGCGTTTACGAGCAAAGATCAACTTTCTTGTGGATTTAGAACGTTTAAGCTTCATAAATGAAGTTTCCACAAAAAGTTTAGGAATCTATAATACCGCCTAGACTTTAACACACCTGAGTTAAGAAGGTTCAAACTTGCATAATACATTAGTAGTTAGTGAAAATAAAACCTAAAAAAATTAAACTGTAAATCATCAGGTCAGTCGATACGCCGCATCCTATGGAAGAAGATGCGCCGTATCGAGCTTGGAATTAAAACGAAATAAAATATTGTACAGGTTAGGATGCGTCGCATCTGTGTTACTAGATGCGGCGCATGTGTTTACCAACAGACTGTTAACAGTCTGCAGTAAATATGACATTATCCTCGGCTTATCTCTCGGGCTCTCTCGGTCACGCATGCTGAATTTAATGCCAGTCTCAATCAAAAACTATTAGAAACATAAACTGAAACATTAAATATAAACATGATAGTAATATTTAGTACAATCCCAAAAGAATAATAATGTACGAGGAATCATGTCCATAAATCCAAACATATAAAATCAAGGATGTGGGGAGTCATCTCCATCAGCTGAGTGGGCCCCCGAGGTGCTAGCGTCATCTGTCCTAGGTCTGACTCTGCATGTTGGTAGCCTAGAGTATCTCCTCATGCCTCTAACTAAGGTACCATCAGGACGATGATGGTCGATCCCATCATTCACTAGGATCTGACTAAGGCTCCCAACTAACCAACCGATATCCCTCCTAATCTCAGCAACATCAGCCCTCGCACCGTCGACCACACCTCTCAATGCCCTCAGCTCCTCCTCAACTCTATCTACTCTCTGACCCATAGTACGCGGAGCAGGTGGTGGTGGTGCATGAGGACCCTCCTGAGCTGGAGCAGCACCTAGTGCATCGGGACCCTGCTGCTCCGGCTCAGCCTGCCTAACCGGTCCTAACGGTACCCAAATGCATCCCCCCATCAGCATCTCACAGATCCCTAGCCTGTTCACCAGATAGTCCGTATCCATCACCGGTAACCTAGCTACATCAACCTGAAACTCTACAGGGTCATCATCTCCAAGAACTCCAAAATGTCTAGCCAGACGAGAAACAAAGTGTCCACCAGTCATCTGACTCCTACCATCTCTACCTGGAGCTATCCTATGCAAGTAATGTGCCAAGAAGTGAGGGACATTCACCACAGGTCCCTCGTCCATGCTACGTAGGAGAAAAAGATCTAAAGTGGTCACCTTCTCAGGCGACTGACCCCTGCCAGTGATAGTGAGGGCAATCAGACGGTGACAAAGTCTCCTCATGGGCTCTCGGATCAATGTGTATGAGGGGGTAGTGGTGGTCGAGTCACCTCCGGATGAAATCCTAGTTCAATAGTATCCTAACGACCCACAATCCGGAACAACCCGTAAACTCTCAACCCAATAGGTGGCAAAACTGGGGGATGCCATCTCCTCAGTAGTGTGTAACCCTAAAACCGAGATAAACTGCCTCATAGACAACCTGCGATCAGCACCACCCAGCCTAAATACCAAGGTATCAATAGTATCGAGCCCCATATCACCCTCTCTATACTACACCGTACTGAAAAACTCAAGCATCAATACCTTCACCAACGGCTCTTCAATCCTAAACAACCTCTCCCAAGCATACGATCTGAATAAAACCTGACCCTCAGCGTCACTGTATACCATCTCCATCTTAGTACGCAACCTACCTGCTGCGTTACCACCATCTACATGCCCAACTCCCTCAAAATCAAGGACTGGTACACTAAATACCCTCCTGTGATAAAATCTCCTGAGTCTCGTCATGTAGTCATCCTCAGCCCCCTGAGTCAACCCCATCAACTCAAATCGTAACCATGGATGTCTACTAGCCACAACAGGCAGTTCCATTCTGAAAAAGAAAAGAGAAATAATTAGTGTTCTGTCAGTCAGGTGATACGGCGCATTGCTAGTATCAATGCGTCGTATCTGTAATACGCCGCGTGAAATAATAGATATGGAGTATGTAACAGCGTTAATTGATGCGTCGTATGATAAAAATAGAGTTCGGCGCATCTGTCATGCGTCGCATCTAATTATGTAATACGGCGCAACTGAGGTTAAAGCAAATTTGTTAAAAATAGTTTGTTACGATGTATCATCAATCCTAAATGCGCCGCATCTTATGTCAAATCAGTATAAAAGAAAAAGGGCTGGGCACGTTTTCCAAAGTTCCGACCCCGTGACGTAATCTTCCATTCAACATCACGGTCTCAATTTTTACCTATCCTATAAAATTTATATTTAACCATTCACCAAATAAACCATTTTTCCCCCCAAAATTCAAAAACAAACACCCCAACCCTAATTTGTACTCGAATCAAATTAGGTTAACAATGTAATGCTTAATCCAAAATTGACTTAGGCGAAATCATTATAATCACCTCCTAATTGAATCCCCAAACCCCGTTTTTATCTAAATAGATAATCTAGCATAAACCCTAATTTATAAAATTAAAATTTGTAAAATTAAATAAAATTAATCGGGTTATTACCTTATGGCTTGTTAGAAATTGATCTCGTATTACTGATGATGAATTCGATCGAGATTTTAGGGTGATTAGATTGAGTGCGTGTTTTTGACTGTGTGTAATTAGGGGTAAAAAGTAAAATCCGGCGCATCCCATTCTTATTTATAGGGTAAAAACGATGCGCCGCATCGCATATATGCGATGCGCCGTATTTATCTAAAATTGTTGACTGGTCAATGTATCATAATTGGTCATAGATACGGCGCTTAGATTAATTGGATGCGCCGTATTGTTGTGCTATTGATTAAAATTTAAATAGGGAACGTACCTTGGCCTTCCCAACACTTTTCCTTATGCTAAATCTTGGGATTAAACGGCATACCAAAATATATATATGTATTCAAATTAAAAGCAGCTGGCATGACCATTATATAGTGGATTATAATCTCATCATTTAGTGGATAATGATTTACTCCATGGTTAGAAATAAATATCGTTTTAAGTTTACAAAATTGAGATTATAATTTGGACATAATGTATTACATGGATTAATATCTGAAGATTTTTTTACGGAAATCACAACTTTCGCTGTGGATTTGGGCGTTTTTACATTTAGGTAATTAATAAGAAGATAGGTTTATTTCAATGTTTAGCATGTAAGTCTTCCTTTTAGTAAACCGTTTCTTAAAAAATTTTCTTTTCAGACATGAACATGTAATAATCAGATTTAAATAATTCACTTTTGTTGTTAAAAATTCGGGAGAGGATTTGAAGAGAACTCTCCTTAAGTTTAAGTGAATTACCATAAACGATAGCTGGAATTCCAATTCAAGAGAATTTGAGATACTCAATGTTACCTGCATCGAGTTCTCTTACCTTTACCGTTTATTGCAAATTTTCAGTTGTCATAGATTTGATCACTTCATCTGTGATTCTCTAGTTAGGTTCAGAATGTAATCTTCATGGCGATGCTAAAGTCATCATTTATCCTGAAAGTAAACTAACTTGTGCACAAGAGTAGTGAAACGATCAAATAGTTATCAAAAATCAATTATATTTATAAAAATTAAATGCGCCGTATTAGCAGAAGCTAATGCGCCGTATTTTCGTTACGGTTCAAAATACAAGATTTTTGATTTAAGTAGATGCGTCGTATCGATAAAAATCGATGCGTCGCTTCTGTTTAATAATTCAAAAACTGTTTTTTATTTAATTATTAAATACGCCGTATCTGTTAAAACAGATGCGTCGCATGGCGTTAGGGTTTCGAAAAATTCTTTATTAAAAACAGAATACGCCGCATCTTGGGGAAAGATACGTCGTACTCGAATTATTAAACGCGTTGTATTTTATAAAATTAAACGCAATACGCCGCATCTGAGAAACAGATGCACCGTATCGTTTGTATCTGCATAGTACAACGTCAGTAAGTACAAAGGAAAGAAAAAATAAAAATAAAAATTACAGAAAATAAAACACACAAAAAACAGTAAATATGCAAATTATACAATGAATGCAATCTATCTAATATACAACAAGTTAGGGGTTAGTGTCTAAAAACCTAATAAAAAGAAAAACTAATTAAAATACTAATAAATTTAACAGATAATAACAATTCATTCCCCGGCAGCGGCGCCAAAAACTTGATGCGTGTGATGTGTCGTTGCGGTTTAGCAGTGTTAATGCCTATACAAGTTTTACATTTATATTTAGCCGACTTATCAATAACACACACACTTAACGAGCAGTGTACCCGGTCAGTTTGTATATAATGGTAAGCAGAGTGTCGATCACTAAGAGTGGAACGTATTATCTAGTTATCCTAATCAGTATTTTAATATCTAAGTTAGCTTTACAGTCTAATCTAACGAAAGGGGTTCAGCCTGAGAGACTGGCACAGTTTGGTTATTTAATTAAACAGTAAATACTAATGAGAACAAATCAGCGAATAGCATACACGTACACAGATAGATAATAGAGACAATAAGAAGACCTGTCCTGATAATTAAGCAGCTTGTCACTTGTTTTATTGCTAGTTTTATATGAAGTGTATATAATTAAGCCCGTACTCGTTGGTTTCATTATATCGGCGAGTAAACCCTTAATGATTACTTATGAATATCCTACTTATCCAAAGACATCGGACTAAATAGGCGAGGAAGGGGTATGGCAGCCCAATCAGTGCTCAGCTAGACACAGAGGTAATCAATGCACTAATATAAGTTCACCAAAGACATCAAACATATAAACTTTAATTGATGGAAAAGCAATTTTAAGGCGGGCATTTGATTTTGCTTACTCAAAAACTACCGGCCATCAATCCTGATGAATTAAAGCTTACTATTACAATAAAACAAAACTACTTAATGAATTGAATACATGCAGGACCTTCTTACAGCTCTAAGATCTTCGTTTGGGGTATGTCTTGTGTTGCTTGTTCGTCTGAATTCGCCTCCTTAGGGTTATGGTGCACACAAAATTCGTCTAGGTCTTGGGGTATTTATAGTTTCTGTCTGAGGGTTTGATGCGGCGCATGTAATGAGCAGATGCGGCACATTGACTTAACTTCACGTGGGGTCCAAGCTTATTATATTATGGAATATTCGTACACCGCCTTTAGATGCGGCGCATGTCCTTCAGTTGTCTTGGATTGTTTCTAGTGAAATCTTGATAGTGATACGCCGTATGTCAATTGTGTGATGCGGCGTATCTGGAGTAGAACGAGCTTGATCTTCTTCTTTGACCAAAGTTTCATATGCGGTGCATGGTAGAATTCCATGCGGCGCATTCTTCAAAGTCAGGCAATGGTCTTCGAATTCATCTAAGTGTGATATTGCGGCGTATCTGTTGAGTTGGATACGGCGCATCTTCTGGGTTTCAGTAGACTTTTGACATCTTGCTCATTTTGCTCCGTAATTAGTCCAAAATCGCCAAGTTTCACCTTTTACCTGTTTTTACCTGAGAATCACTAAAGTAAACATTAAAGCACCGATTCTCATACATTATAGAGTAAAACAAGTTAAATAAATAGGATAAATGATGATAATAAAATGTACTTATTTGAGTTCATCAGTTTACCACAGGGGGCGGGTCATAATGTTGGTCAAGGGGTTCACGGTCTACCACAAGGGGTTCAGTTTGGGGTGACAGGTTTGTTTCCACATGGGGTTCACGTTGTGCAGGGGGTTCCGTTTGCTGCAGGTTCTCAGCAGACGCAGGGGGTTCAAATTCTACCACAAGGGGTTCAGTTTGCAGGTTCACAACCTGGGGTTCAGTTTGGTCCGGGTATGGTTCAGCAAGGACCATCACCTGCCGGTTTTCACCCTGGTCAACTACTAGCATCTGGTTCACTGGGTTTGGGTCAAGAGACTCTTTTACCAAATGCCTTTAATACCACCACTCTTCAGGCATCGGCGACTGGCAACTGGAATATGGATACAGGTGCGAGCTCTCACCTTAATGATTCTATACATAGTCTTAGTTATATTCTTAATGAGTGCATTTATCCATCTGTTGCAGTTGGTGATGGGTGTTTCATTCCCGTCACTAACTCTGGTCATAGTATTTTGTCTACCCCTTTTCGTCATCTTCGTTTAAATAATGTTTTAATCACTCCTCACATTGTCAAAAATCTAATTTCCGTGCGTCAATTTGCTCGTGATAATTACTGCACTGTTGAATTTGATCCTTTTGGTTTTTCTGTGAAGGACTTCCTAACTCGACGGGTACTCCTCCGTTGTGATAGCACGGGTGATCTCTATCCTGTTACGAAGCCTTCTCCCATTCCTCAAGCATATCTTACCAATCAGTATACGTGATATCAACGACCTGGACATCCAGGGAGTGAAGTGTTGCGGCGTCTTGTGTCTAGTGATTATATTTCTTGTAATAAAGAGAAGCTTCCCGTTCTTTGCCATGCTTGTCAGCTTGGTAAACATGTGAAGCTTCCGTTTGTTAGTTCGTCTAGTTCTGTTACTTCTTGTTTTGACATTGTTCACTCGGATTTGTGGACATCCCCAATTCTGAGTCTTTCTGGTTTCAAGTATTATGTTTTGTTTCTGGATCATTACTCTCAGTATGTTTGGGTTTATCCGTTAATGAATAAATCTGATGTTTTGTCTAAATTTCAGTTTTTTGTAGTTATGTTCGTACTCAGTTTAAGTGTGACATTAAATCGTTTCAGTGTGATCATGGTGGTGAGTTTGATAATACTGCCTTTTATAAATTATTTTCCACCCATGGCATCCAATTTAGATATTCTTGCCCTCGCACATCTCAACAAAATGGAAAATCTGAACGCATGATTCGTACCATAAATAATCTTATTCGTACTTTGTTGTTTCAAGCATGCCTACCACCAAACTATTAGACCGAGGCTCTTAATATGGCTGTTTATTTATTGAATATATTACCTTCTCGTGCCATTAATAATGAGATCCCCTTTACCCGAATTTTTGGTGCTACACCTGATTATAGTGTTCTTCGTGTTTTTGGATGCCTTTGTTACCCACATATCGATACCAATCATAAATTAGGTCCACGTACCACACCTGCAATCTTTCTGGGATAGGCAGCCAATCATTTTGGCTATCTTTATCTTGATCTTAACACCAACAAAATTATCATCTCTTGCCATGTTACCTTTAATGAAACGGTTTTTCCGTTTCAATCCCATCCTTCCAAACCCACCCCCTCATATGATTTTTTGGAAGATTCTTCCAATCTCATTTCCACCATTATTCGCACCACCCTAATTGCTCCTGAACCAACACAAATTACTCCTGAACCAATACAAATTGCTCCTGAACCAACACCAACCGATATCTCTGCACCACCTATACCTCCACCAAATGATTCTGTTCCTGCACCAACACCTCCTTTACCACCTTCGCCTCCACCTGTTGTATACTCATCCCATGGTCACACATTCTCGTGCAGGGATTACTCGTCCCAATCCTAAGTATGTTGGTCATGTGTCTACTGTTTCTCGTTTGCCTCGGTCATATAAAGATGCTTTTCACGATGCCAATTGGCGAAATGCTATGTATGATGAGAATAATGCACTTCTTAAGAATAAAACTTGGACTCGTGTGCCTAGACCTGAGGGTGTCATTGTTGTTAGTTGTATGTGGTTATTCCGTCATAAATATTTGGCTGATGGCACTCTTAGTCGGTATAAGGCACGTCTTGTTGCCAATGGTAGCACACAGATTGAGGGGGTTGATGTTGATGAGACCTTTAGTCCGGTTGTTAAACCAGACACCATTCGGACTGTTCTTAGCTTAGCTATTTCTCGACATTGGCCTGTTCACCAGCTTGATGTCAAGAATGCGTTTTTACATGGAGATTTAGCCGAAACTGTTTATATGCATGAACCTCCCGGTTTTCGGGATCCAGAGCATCCGGATTATGTTTGTTTATTACAGAGGTCTCTTTATGGTCTTAAGCAGGCACCTCGGGCTTGGTTTCAGCGGTTTGCTACTTACATTTCTACTGTTGGGTTTACTCCTAGTCGTTGTGACTCTTCTTTGTTTATTTACAGACAGGGTGATGATACTGCTTTTCTGTTACTATATGTTGATATTGTGCTCACTGCTTCCTCTAATAGTTTATTACAGAGGATTATTGCTTCTCTGCATACGGAGTTCTCTATGACTGATTTAGGTGCTCTTAACTATTTTTTGGGTGTGTCGGTTACGCGTGACACTTCTGGGATGTTTTTGTCACAACGTAAGTATGCTATGGAGATTTTGTAGCGTGCACATATGGTTGGTTGTAACCCTTCTCAGACTCCTATTGACACTGAGTCTAAATTGGGTGATGATGCGCGTGGGATTGCGACCACGCAACAGGTTTTACCTCTCAAGGGATCTTGAGAAGCTTGCAATCCCACCAGGCAGTGTACCTGGTCGGTGTAGTATAGTGTATTGGTAAGTACGGGGGATTGATCGTTCTCTCACAGGGAATAGTGTTCGTTAGGATAGAAAAACTACTCTAAAAGGTCTAAAGGTGAAGGAAGATTATTTTTGTATTTTTATATTTTATGGAAAGCAAGTAAAATCTCGGGTATTGAAGGAGTGAGCGGAATTAGTTGCTAGTCAACTAACCCAAAAACTACAATTGCAATAAAAATAAAATAACTAAACTATTGTGGTTGTGAAAACTTATACGGAGACAAATGTGTTTACTTAGACTTCCTTACTCCCTAACTATCTTTTACCGGTTAATTGGTGTGTATGTATTACTTGCGTGGTAGACGGTGTATTCCTTAACAATTCATGGAGTGATAAAATCCTCAATTCTATGAGCTCTACCTCTCTCTACATGCGTACACATAATCATTGGATTGTAAACAGGTGCTCATGCATTTAAAATCCCTTCTCTT
>LBNU01037089.1:76955-125599 GCA_014162995.1 Artemisia annua | reverse complement strand
ACTAGGGGTATCGTGTACCAAAAATGGGTACAACGCAAAGGGTGTAGGAGAATTACTTGACTTATGTAGCTAAAGTAATTAAAACAAAAAAAACACGGGTGTAAAAACAAAGGGTTAATCCTAATGCCTCTTATCATGTAGTAGATCTAACTACACGAATGTAGTCTCACTTGTGGATTTGAGATGGTCCTAATGCAAGTTCTAGAATCTAAGCACTACCGGTACACATCATAGCATCAAAGATGGATGCTTTTCCTACCAATTCTAGGAGTGAACCTCACATATTTGGGGTGGAAAATTTTTTAGTGGTATGGTTTTATGCTAGTCATATAATTTCCTATCCATGAGACGCTTATTAAGACCAAAGTCTTACTTCTAAATGTTGTAAAAAGTTTTAAATTGGTGCTAAAATTGCCCTAACAAATATTTCTCTCGGTTTTATTACAAATTTACTATCAAACAAACAAAAATCAAGCGCAATTGTATTCTCTAAGGTGCCTTCATTTACCCCCCTTACACTTAAACCGAACATTGTCCCCAATATTCAAATAGAGAATGTAAAAGTAAATAAAATGAAAGAATGAAATCAAATACTCCCCTGATTCGTTTGATGTTGATAGTGAGGTAACATGGTTAGATCTTCTTCCAAGAAAGATGAACGCTCAAAGCTTCCCTTCCGAAATATAAATCATTTTCTTGTCCAAAATAACCTGTTAACCTAAAAAAAATAAAGGCCAACCTCGCATAAAATCGGCGGTATAATCTATAATAGGATATAATGCTTATGGAATGAATATTTTTGCAGAACCCCTGGAGATTATAAGTTAGAAAATTAACAAAACTTTTTATTTTCGGAAGAAAAACAAAACTTTCAAAAATTGCAGAAAATTATAGCCTGACGCCGTCAGGATGTAACACCTGACGCCGTCAGAAATGATCTGACAGAATTCTCATGTTAAGTTTCTGGAAAAAATTCTGGAAAAACTATACCTTACTTCCTGGAATTCCTGCAAAATTTCATTATGACTCGATACAAGCATTTGACTCAAACAAATACTAATATGTATGTTAATTTACATTGTTATGATCCATGTTCATTCGTTCTTATAAACCGATTTAGATTTCCCTTACACTTAGATTTTGCAAAATACCTTTATATGTAGTTAAGACGAAATTAAAAACAAAATAAAGCATTTTAGCAAGTTAGTTTGAATCATGAATCAATAACAAGAAATATCATATATACGGAAACAAATAAAATCAAATAAACAAACAAATAAAACACACAAAGCTTGGGTTGCCTCCCAAGAAGCGCTTTTCTTTATTAACGAGTCTTGTAGCTAGACTCAAAGTCACCCTATCCGACATAGGTGAGTTCCGCATCGAGGACATCCTTAGGGTTGATTTTGGTTGAAAGTGTCCTATCGGTGCGTTTGGTGAAATATGACCTCTCAAACTTCTCTCCATCTGGATCATATAGAGTTATCTTTATGTGCCACGATCCATCCCCTTCCTTAGGTGGCTTATCCCAATTCCATTTATGTTTATCGCCCTCGCTTTTCCATTTATTCATGGCTAGGTTGATCGGCAAAACTCCTAGGAAGTCGGTCATTTTTCTAATAACTAGGGGGTCTTCAAAGGGATCTAGTTCGGTGTCCCTAGCCAAGAGTTGTTCTACCGTTTGTGTTCGGTTTACAAATTCCTCTTCTAGGTAGAATGGGCGTTGGGGTCCTATAAAGTCTCTTTCTAACCATGGTCCGTATCTAGAGGTCTTTCTATCGGTTGATTCCTCAATGGTGTCGTAGGCATGTTTCTTAACATCATAAACCGACCAAGTTTCCCCTTCTCCTACCGCTATCTTGGATCCCTTGCAATCAATCATAGCAC
Organism: Artemisia annua; assembly: GCA_014162995.1. Classification (NCBI taxonomy): domain Eukaryota; kingdom Viridiplantae; phylum Streptophyta; class Magnoliopsida; order Asterales; family Asteraceae; genus Artemisia; species Artemisia annua. The sequence goes on along the minus strand of LBNU01037089.1, from coordinate 123,712 downwards.
TAGCGGTGGCTAAAAATCCTCTTCCTATCAACAAGGGACACGTAGGGTCGCTTACCATATCGTGGACGTGGAAATCGGCTAGAATTGTTAACTTCCCTATGTGAACTACCACGACCCTTACTACTCCTACCGGGTAGGCTACACGTCCATCCGCTAAACCTATTATTACCTCGGTTTCTTCTAGCTTTCCTAGTTTGAGGGTGGTGTAGAGAGGTAATGGAAGTAAGTTGAGGCTAGATCCAAGATCGGCTAATGTGTCATAAGCTTCCGAATTACCGATCTTGCAGGGTAGGACAAATAAGCCCGGATCTTCTAACTTCTTAGGTAGTTTGTTTCGAACGAAAGCTGTCCCTTTTTCACCTAATTTGAGCTTCTTCTCATATTTTTCTAGGAGGGCCTTATAGTAGGGGGCTCGTTCTAACACATCAATAACCGGACGTTCAAGGTGGAGTTCCTTGAATTATTCGTCAAGGTCTTGAGTGGGAGGTGTCTCAACTATGTTGTTGACCGATTTGGTGTCGGATACCTTATTCTCATGGTCTTTTTGAGGGATGTGGGTTTGTTTGAAACACGTGGTCACGGTGTTGACCGAATAGTATTGTGGGCAAGAACTAGGGGACGAAACCGAAGAAATGGAGTTAACGTTTAGTTTCGGGTTCTTGACCGTGTCGCTCGGGAGGGCGCCCATCTCTCGGTCATTGAAAATCTTCAACAAGGAATCGATTTTTTCGGTCATCTCGCTTTGCCTTTGTTTGAACTCGGATTCAAACTTAGATGCCATAAATTTCGACATCAATCCTTTAAAGTTATTGGTACTACCATAGTCGTTGGAAGGATTATTGTTGAAGGTACGGTTCGAGGAAGGACCGTTGGGTTGGAAACGATTAGGTGGGTTAGAAGAATTGTTTAGGGGCACATTTTGGTTTGACTTCCACCTAAGGTTTGGGTGATTTTCCATGAGGGGTTGTATGAATCACCGTAAGGGTTTGGCTCGGGTTTGAAAGTGTACCACTTGTCTCCCGCTCCGTTGATACGCGAGGATGCGTAGTCCGCAAAAGCTTGTTCGGGGAGTTCCATGCAATCACGAGTGTCGTGGGGACCACTACATAATTCGCACGAGGAAGTGATTTTATTCACTTGGCTTGATGGGTTGGGAGCCTCGTAGGATTTCATGAGAAACTTGACTTGGTCTTCAAGTTCTATGATCCTACGGTCGGAAGTGCTTGAATTATTCGAAGGCAAAGATATTGCCTTGACCGTCTTATTCAAATCACGGGGATCATTCCAACTTTCGTTGTCATATAGAGCAAGATCTTCTAGGAGATCCCATGATAGTTCCGCACTTAGATCACGTAGCTTGCCACCGACCGCTTGGTCAATGGTTTGCCTCGTGGGGATATTGATATGGTCATAGAAGATTTGGACTTGGAGCCAAAGGTCTATGCCATGGTGAGGGACTTTTTGGAGTAAGTCCTTGAATCGAGTTAATGCCTCGTAGAGGGTTTCGCCTTGACGTTGTTGGAACGCCAAGATATCATTCCTTAGCTTGGTAGTTCTCCCCGATGGGAAAAATTGAGCTAAGAAGCGAGTTGTGAGATCATCCCAAGAGGTGACGGAAAATCTGAACGCATGATTCGTACCATAAATAATCTTATTCGTACTTTGTTGTTTCAAGCATGCCTACCACCAAACTATTAGACCGAGGCTCTTAATATGGCTGTTTATTTATTGAATATATTACCTTCTCGTGCCATTAATAATGAGATCCCCTTTACCCGACTTTTTGGTGCTACACCTGATTATAGTGTTCTTCGTGTTTTTGGATGCCTTTGTTACCCACATATCGATACCAATCATAAATTAGGTCCACGTGCCACACCTGCAATCTTTCTGGGACAGGCAACCAATCATTTTGGCTATCTTTATCTTGATCTTAACACCAANCCCTTTACCCGACTTTTTGGTGCTACACCTGATTATAGTGTTCTTCGTGTTTTTGGATGCCTTTGTTACCCACATATCGATACCAATCATAAATTAGGACCACGTGCCACACCTGCAATCTTTCTGGGACAGGCAACCAATCATTTTGGCTATCTTTATCTTGATCTTAACACCAACAAAATTATCATCTCTTGCCATGTTACCTTTGATGAAACGGTTTTTCCGTTTCAATCCCGTCCTTCCAAACCCACCCCCTCATATGATTTTTTGGAAGATTCTTCCAATCTCATTTCCACCATTATTCGCACCACCCTAATTGCTCCTAAACCAACACAAATTACTCCTGAACCAATACAAATTGCTCCTGAACCAACACCAACCGATATCTCTGCACCACCTACACCTCCACCAAATGATTCTGTTCCTGCACCAACACCTCCTTTACCACCTTCGCCTCCACCTGTTGTATCTACTATTCCAATGGTCACACATTCTCGTGCAGGGATTACTTGTCCCAATCCTAAGTATGTTGGTCATGTGTCTACTGTTTCTCCTTTGCATCGGTCATATAAAGATGCTTTTCATCATGCCAATTGGAGAAATGCTATGTATGATGAGTATAATGCACTTCTTAAGAATAAAACTTGGACTCGTGTGCCTAGACCTGAGGGTGTCAATGTTGTTAGTTGTATGTGGTTATTCCATCATAAATATTTGGCTGATGGCACTCTTAGTCGGTATAAGGCACGTCTTGTTGCCAATGGTAGCACATAGATTGAGGGGGTTGATGTTGATGATACCTTTAGTCCGGTTGTTAAACCAGACACCAGCTATTTCTCGACATTGGCCTGTTCACCAGCTTGATGTCAAGAATGCGTTTTTACATGGAGATTTAGCCAAAACTGTTTATATGCATCAAACTCCCGGTTTTCGGGATCCAGAGCATCTGGATTATGTTTGTTTATTACAGAGGTCTCTTTATGGTCTTAAGCAGGCACCTCGGGCATGGTTTCAGCCGTTTGCTACTTACATTTTTACTGTTGGGTTTACTCCTAGTCGTTGTGACTCTTCTTTGTTTATTTACAGACAGGGTGATGATACTGCTTTTTTGTTACTATATGTGGATGATATTGTGCTCACTGCTTCCTCTAATAGTTTATTACAGAGGATTATTGCTTCTTTGCATACGGAGTTCTCTATGACTGATTTAGGTGCTCTTAACTATTTTTTGGGTGTGTCAGTTACGCGTGACTCTTCTGGGATGTTTTTGTCACAGCGTAAGTATGCCATGGAGATTTTGGAGCGTGCACATATGGTTGGTTGTAACCCTTCTCAGACTCCTGTTGACACTGAGTCTAAATTGGGTGATCATGCGCGTGGGATTGCGACCACGCAACAGGTTTTACCTCTCAAGGGATCTTGAGAAGCTTGCAATCCCACCAGGCAGTGTACCTGGTCGGTGTAGTATAGTGTAGTGGTAAGTACGGGGGATTGATCGTTCTCTCACAGGGAATAGTGTTCGTTAGGATAGAAAAACTACTCTAAAAGGTCTAAAGGTGAAGGAAGATTATTTTTGTATTTTTATATTTTATGGAAAGCAAGTAAAATCTCGGGTATTGGAGGAGTGGGCAGAATTAGTTGCTAGTCAACTAACCCAAAAACTACAATTGCAATAAAAATAAAATAACTAAACTATTGTGGTTGTGAAAACTTATATGGAGACAAATGTGTTTACTTAGACTTCCTTACTCCCTAACTATCTTTTACCAGTTAATTGGTGTATGTATTACTTGCGTGGATGACGGGTGTATTCCTTAACAATTCATGGAGTGGCATACATATCTCCCCAATTCTATGAGCTCTTATCTCCTCCTACAACTATGCGTACACATAATCATAGGGATTGTAAACAGTGGCTCATGCGTTAAATACTACCTTAATAACCTAGTATGCCTTAGTTACATGTTTCTTAAGACGTTCAAGCATGTTACCATATAGGAGTATTGCCAGTTTTCTTAAGTCTAACATTGATGAAACATTCATCCCAACAAAGTAATAACATACCAATCAACCAATAATTAATAGTTAGGTTTCATTAGATCTAAGCAAACACAATAAAAATCTAGCCTAGCATGTTAATTGAACGACAAGCATAAGATATAATTAACCAACACATAGACATATTGATTAATTTAAGTGAGGACTTATCTTTAATTGAACATGAAGGTTTCAAGGGTGAAAAACCCTTGAAATTGCAGCTAAAATTGTCTTTAGGGTTTTTCCCAAACTTGTACCAAAAGTTCCACAAAATGAATGAAAAATAGAAAAATATATATAGATTTTACATTCTGACAGCGTCAGGTTATAGGTTCTGACGCCGTCAGCTCACCGTCATTAGGGTTCTCGGATGGCCTAGATTTACCTCTGACGCCGTCACTCTTTAAATTGTTCTGGGCCGTCACTCTTTAAGTTAACACCTGACGGCCTACATACTCTAACACCTGACGCCGTCAGGTGTAAACATCTTGTTTTCTTCATAGGGCGTCTAGTGTAATCTGATTTCACTCCTTTGTCAACGTTGGCTGACGGCGTCACCTTGTGACTCTGACGCCGTCAGGTAGGAAATCCAGCTTCTTTTGAGACTTTGTCGTTTTCTTCACTTTTATGCTCCAAAAACGTCCAAATATGCATGTTTTCCAGAATTCTTCTCAAAAGTACCTAAAATGACAAAAGGAACGATTTAGGGCAATATTTGATCACATTTACTCTAATTAGGGCTTAAATGACCCCTTAAAACGGGTACACTTTTCGTCTCATCAGGTGATGATGGTGACCCGGTTTCTGATCCTAAGTTATATCGGAGTCTTGCAGGTTCTCTTCAGTATCTCACCTTCACTAGACCTGATATTACATATGCTGTGCAGCAGGTTTGTCTATTTATGCATGATCCTCGAGAGCCTCATTTCAATGCTCTCAAGCGGATTTTACGGTATGTTAAGGGGACTCTGGCTTATGGTTTACAGTTATTTTCTTCTACTACTGAGCCCTTGGTTGCTTATTCGGATGCTGATTGGGCTGGCAGCCCTACTACTCGACGGTCTACATCAGGTTATTGTGTTTTTCTTGGCAACAACTTACTATCATGGTCCTCTAAGCGTCAACCAACACTTTCTCGTTCCAGTGCTGAGGCTGAGTATCGTGGTGTTGCCAATGCTGTAGCTGAGACATGTTGGCTTTGGAATTTACTACGTGAGCTTCATACACCTTTGTCCTCTGCTACTATTGTTTATTGTGATAATGTGAGTGCAGTGTACTTGTCCTCCAATCCTGTTCAGCATCAGCGGACAAAGCACATTGAGATTGATATTCATTTTGTTCGTGATTTGGTTGCTACTGGTCAGGTTCGAGTTCTACATGTTCCTTCTCGGTTTCAGTATGCTGATATTTTTACCAAAAGGTTACCGCCTGCCTTGTTTGCTGAGTTTCGTGACAGCTTGAGTGTTCGGTCTCCTCCCGCTCAAACTGCGGGGGAGTGTTAGATGTTAGACCCGTTATGTATATTGGCCCATATTGTATTTATATATTCACATGTTCCGAACTTCAGAATTCATTCAATACAATCGATTCACTAAAACTTACACACACAACTTCAGCCTCTCTAGGACGAATATCGTTCCAAGCAACTCCAACCGAAAATTCATTGAAAATTCCATTTCTATCCCGCCACCATAGCTTATCAGGAGTGTGAACATCAATGGAAGGAACAATAGGCCTGTTTGGGCCCTACCAGATTGAACTGTGGCCCGTGCCCGCTTGTTTTGCCACCCCTAGAGACGATTCATCTTAACTCTAAGCCTTTTCTTCCCAATTTCTATTGTTAGCGATGCGAAACATTATTTTGTGTAATCAGAAGGCTATGGTTCCATCTCTTTGGTTATATATCTCACCTTCTTCCTTTTATCTATCATAAGCAAATTAAATTTGGTCATTATGTGTGGATCATTTGTTTCATGTGATGAGAAGGTCGTGTTGGAACTTATAAATCGCGTTTAAGTTATGTTCTCTTTGGTTACATTTTAACGCCCATTCTGTGCTTGAAATGTTTCGTACGGTTGTTCTTGACATATCATTTTTAACATTGATACACGAATCCTTCCTTTAACTACTTATAGGTCCATATGGGTCACAATCATCAAATGGGTCAACAAATCATTGTTGGTTTGGTTGGTTACAGTTTGACCCATTTTTTATTTTTGTTTTTGGCAACCCTATTATAATTTTAAGGTACATACTTAAATGTTAACTTTGTTATTTCTAAACTCATTGAAATCACTCTATGATGTTTTACCACTAACCCATTTCAACCATTTTGTTTTACACATACTTAAGAGTTTAACCAGTTTTGACCCATTGTTGATTAATACATTTCTTATCACTTCATTTTAGGTACTTGAGCTGACATTGCAAGTGTCTAGAAGGACTGGGTAGACGGGCATAAATAAGAGATTAGTAAACTTGATCGTAAAACAGAAGGTATATTACTATATTTCAAAATTTTCTTTTCTTTTGACTATGTCAATCTAAAGTCAACGATTTCATTTTTATGTTCCCTATTATTTTTTGTTGCTGCAAGCGAGTCAATTACTAACAACATTGTGTTCAACACATTGTAAAAAATAACTAATGTGTCTCTATCACCCATTTGCCCTGTTTTTAGTAAAATGGATTATGCAGTTTTGGACATTAAAGTTACATTGTGCCAATTTTTAACACATTTAACTTGATCATGAACTTGAGCACTAAAAGGAATAAATATTTGTAATTTTGCTTATATTTGATTTTTAGCTAAATTATTTGTGTATGTGGCATGTTTGTTGGTTTATTTAACCTTTACCTACGGCTTTGATTTCCTTTTGTAATTTGATCTTGACGTTTTGTACGTGTTTGTTTTGAAATTTATTGATGGGCTGTCTTATGAGAAATCATTAACGGGTTGTCTTATGAGAAATGAACTGAATGCAATTGCAACTTTTGAAAGTATCTGTGATATATTTTTGTTTCTTCGGGGCATCGTGTAGGTCACTTATTAGCACAACAACTTATGTCAAATAATATTTCAAGGTCGGCCATGTTTGGAATCATACATGGAAACGCAGGACTGATGACATTGAAATATCCCAATATCCCGACATGAACTGTTAAGCAATCCAGGTACTACATTTGTCAATTTCTTTACACAAAAAGTTAGCTATTACTAATCATGACACATTTTTTAATTGGAAAAACCATATTAGATCATGCATTCAATATGGTATTTAGCCTTTTAAGAAAAAAAAAAAAAAAAAGAGGATTATGTATTCACATCTATGTATTTGTGAGCCTATATGACATGGGTCGGATCAGTTTCAGTTTACGTTACTTAATTAGAACCATATTAACATAAATGTTTGTATTTCAGATTTCTGCTACTTTGTATTTCAGTTGTATTTGTGTTGTAATCATTTAGTACTCTTTGTTTGTATTCTGATTTGGGAATGTCAAATCAGATATGCTTATGATGTATATTTGTTTGGAGATTAATATATTAGTTCACCTTTGGCACCAAAAAATATTAACATAAATGTTTTTACACTTTGCAGGTTAATGTTGAAAGTTGACCCTCCATTTATGTTACTTCGTAACATTGATCAAAGTGCCGGTTTATGCAATGCAACTAGATATAAGGTTTCGAATACTCGGTGGGGGTGTTATTGAGGCTGATATATAATCTGTACGCAACTCTAATTCCAAGAATGAAACTTAGTCCCTTAGACAAAGGAGGCCCTTGAAGATTAATACAAAAGCATTTCATGTGTGTTTTGCATTTACTACCAACAAGAGTCGGGGGCAATCTCTATCAAATGTTGGAATTTTTTTCCCGAAACTTGTACCGCAAACTTGACGTTCCAGTTTCTTCTATTAAAATTCGCAATGGATTAAAGGCGTTGATCTAGACAACAACTATAAAGTATCAAACACTACAAGTTGTTTATGAGGTTCTTAAAAATATGATATTCCAAAGGTTTACTGAATGTTGTTTACCTGATGTGGTTATTCGTGATTTTGTGTTTGTCAAATTCCTTTAGATATATAGCTCCGCTTGATAAGCTAACAAGCGAAAAAAAGTGAGCTCATGATCGTATAAAAAGTTAAATAACCTCATAAACCTACTTAATATGGTGTAAATTGAAACTTGTATCAAAGATGAAAGTAAGCTACGTGAATTTGGAAAGAAGAAGGTATGGGGCAAATTTTTTCTGTATTTCTGTATGCTTACTGATTACAGAATAATTGCCTATTTAAACAAAGAAAATGCCAACAAAGTAGGAACTAACTCCCACTATTCAACTAAGCATAAAACCAGGAACTACTTGGCCAACATGGCCTTGATTTGGTCAAATAAAAACGTGCAGAACAAATTAAAAAACAATAGCTGAATTTCTGAATTATGCCAACAATTTCCCCCCTAATTCAGAATCTGGTATGTTCTTCACTCCCATCATCTTTCTCATTTCAATAAACTGAATTCGAGGTAACGGTTTCGTGAGAATGTCAGCCTTTTGTTCCTTGCTGCAAACATACTTGACAACCACATCCCCACGCTCAACACACTCTCTTATGAAGTGATACTTCAGGTCAATATGCTTGCTCCTTCCGTGGAACACCGGATTTTTTATAAGCTCTATTGCTGATTTGTTGTCCAAATAAAGCACAAATGGACCAGCTTTCTTCCCTGTTATCTCGTGAACCAACCTACTCACCCATATTCCTTGACATGTTGCGGTGGTTGCAGCAATAAACTCAGCCTCGCATGAAGAGAGTGCCACACATTGTTGCTTTTTCGAGCCCCAGGTGACCAAATTGTCCTTCAAGTAGAATACCATTCCACCTGTACTCCGCCTATCCTCCACATCTCTTGCATGATTACTGTCGGAATATCCTGTGATTACATCACCTTTATGATACTTGGTATAAACGAGACCATATTCAACTGTTCCTCTAACGTACCGCAAGATCCTCTTCACTGCTTGCATATGTTTTACTGTAGGTTTCTCCATGAACCTGCTCACAATCCCGACAGCATATGCAATGTCAGGTCGGGTGTGTGTGAGGTACCTTAAGCCTCCGATAATGCTACGAAACAGTGTCGGGTTGACCAGAACTCCTCCTTCATCCTTCGTAAGCTCCTGTTTGTGTTCCATTGGAGATTGTGATGGATTGCAATCTGCCATTGCAGCCTTTAAGAGAACATTTCTTGCATAAGCAGTTTGCTTAAGTGTGATACCATCTTCATGTTGAGTCACCTCGATTCCCAAGTAATACGAGAGTAAACCCATGTCGCTCATCTCAAATTCTTGGTTCATTTGTTGCTTAAAATACTTGACATCACCATCACAATTTCCTGTTACAATTAAATCATCAACATAAACACCAACTATTAGGACATTACCATGCTGTTTTCTTGTGTACACTGCATGTTCCAGCCCACATCTTGTGAAGTTCAGTCCTTTTAGGCACTTGTCCAATCTCGAGTTCCATGCTCTAGGGGCTTGTCGAAGCCCGTAGAGTGCCTTTGACAGTTTGTACACTTTCTTCGGATCATTAGCCTTCACGTACCCCTCCGGTTGTGTGACGTACACTTCCTCCTCCAGTGTTCCATTTAGAAACGCCGACTTCACGTCTAAATGATGTACCTTCCAGCCATGTGAACTTGCGAGAGCTAGTAGGATTCGGATTGTTTCAATCCGAGCAACCGGTGAAAACACCTCATCAAAATCAACTCCGGGTTTTTGAACATATCCCTTGGCGACTAGTCTCGCTTTGTGCTTCAATATGTTACCACTTGGATCCCGTTTCAGCTTGTAAACCCATTTAAGTCCAATAGGTTTACGGCCTGCAGGTAAATCAACTAAGCTCCAGGTTTGGTTCTTTTCTATTGCATCCAGTTCAACCTTCATAGCTTTCACCCATTCTCCATCTTTAGCAGCCACAAGATACGACGTGGGTTCATCTTCATCTTGCATGAATAATAGTTCATCACATTCTTCATAGATATCAGTTAACAAACGATACCTTTTTGGAGCACCACCACCTGTTGAACTTGATGCTGGACTCGTTGAACCTACAGAGGTGACCGGTGATTGACTTGGAGTTGAGAGGCCTTCATCACCATGTACGTGTGTTTGCGGAGTGGGCTGGAATTCTTCATCACTTATCCCCTCAAAATTTCCAAGTGGCTCAGTTGTTAAACCATTTTCATCTTCCAAGTTAGTATCTTCTTGATTATATCCTTCAATGGTGAAGGAGCTTCTTGGACTTTCTTTAAACTTGGTTGTCTCTTCCCATAGCCACGGTTTACCTTCCTCAAATCTAACATCCCTGCTTACTCGAATTCTACCAGAGACTGGATCCAAAAGACGGTATGCTTTGCTGCCTGTTTCAGTTCCCAGGTGTACTAACATTTCACTTCTGCTATCGAGTTTCTGTTGGTGCCCTCTCAATATTTTCGAATGAGCAATGCAACCGAACACTCTAAGGTGTTCAAGATTAGGCTTCTTTCCGGACCATCTTTCATAAGGTGTCGTATCACCAAGGGTCTTTGTAGGAACTCGGTTTTGAATGTAGACAGCTTGGCGCACCGCTTTTCCCCATAACGTATCGGGCACCTCCATACTTTTCATCATGCTTCTTGCCATTTCAATTACCGATCGATTTCGTCTCTCCACGACACCGTTCTGTTGTGGGGAGTAAGGTGCCGTGAAGTGATGCTTTAGACCAGTATTGTCACAATACTCTGTAAAAGCCTTCGAATTAAATTCCCCCCCGCGATCAGTTCGTAAAGTCTTGACCTTCACACCTGTTTCATTTTCAACTAGAACACGAAATTTCTGAAACATAGCAAGTGCTTCATCTTTCGATTTCAACAAATAAACCCACATTACACGGCTGAAATCATCAACTAACAGGAAGAAATAACGATTACCAGCAGGTGTCGGGGGTGAGATTGGTCCACATATGTCAGCGTGAATAAGCTCCAGCTTCTCTTTAGCCTTGTACTGAGTTTGTGTTGGATATGGGTTACGAGTTTGCTTTCCTTCTAAGCAACCTTTGCATAACGCGTCGGGTTTTTCAATCTCTTTCAAACCCTGCACCAGATTCTTGTCACACATTTCTTTCATTTTTTGAAAGTTGATGTGTCCCAGGCGTGAGTGCCATAACCATGAAGGTTCCTTGTGTTCACCGAATAAACAATGGGGCTTGATCACTTCGTTCAGCACTATCCGATACAATCGATTTGGAGAGCGATTCACCTTCATGAGCAATCTTCCTCTCTTGTCGTGAACCCACAAGTGTGGCCCACTCATCTGTATCTTATCACCATTTTCTGAAAGTTGACCCAAGCTTATGATGTTGTTACATAGGCTTGGGATGTGGTACACATCCTTCAATACCAATTTCTCACCATTTTTACATACAAACATGATGGAGCCCCTTCCTTCTATTTTAACTTTTGAACCATCACCAAATCGTACATACCCCTGAATCGACCGATCAATGTCACTAAACTTCTCTTTATCACCCGTCATATGGTTACTTGCTCCATTGTCCAAGTACCACACCTTCGATGTGTTGCTTTCTTCATTCAAGTTCCTCAGTTTTGGGGTCACATGCTTCTCGTTTAAAAACACCTCCTCGTTCACTTCGTGCCTCACAGCAAGTAGTAGTGCCGGTTCATCATCAATCTGTGTTAAGTTGGCCTCTTGATTCCTCTCTTTTCGTGGATTCTTACACTCATAAGCATAGTGTCCAAGGTCTTGGCAATTGTAACATTGAACCTTGCTTTTGTCGTAATTACTTGTAGATCCTCGTCCTCCATCTCGGTTTTGATAAACACCACCACCACGACGTCCACCACGATTGGAGTAATTACCTCTTCCCCGGCCTCTTCCTTTGCCTCGATTATTAGACCCACTTGATCGAGTGTTGCGTTGTGAGGTCTTTTGTTCTTCATCGCCCTTCTTCTTAGATCTCTCCAACCACTCCTGTTGTGTCAACAATAGTTTCCCTTCACCACTTTCATTATGGCCACGAACCCTTTCTTCATGAGCCTTTAACCGTCCTATGACTTCTTCAACCGTCATTGTGTCAAGATCTGCAAACTGTTCTATAGTAGAAGCAATTTGCAAAAACTTGTTTGGAACAGCACGGAGTAATTTCTTAACCACGTAAGCCTCTTCTACCTTTTCTCCTAACGCCCGGATATTACTTACAATGTTGTTTACCTTCATGGCAAAATCATCAATTATCTCCGTATCCTTCATGCTGAGGGTTTCAAATTCCACCTTCAGAGTCTGAACCTTCGCAGTCTTGACCCTGTCTGCTCCCATAAACATCGTCTTCAACGTTTCCCAAGCATCTTTTGCCGTTTGCTTCTCTGCCAACGACAACAGCAGGTCCTCTGGAATCCCTTGATAAATGGCTGCAAGTGCCAATTTGTCCTTCTTCACATCGATTGCCGTATTTCGGGTCCTGGGCTCGACGGCATCCCATACTCCCTGGGCTTGCATAAACACTCTCATTTTTATAGCCCAGGCGGCGTAGTTGCTTCGCGTCAACATCGGATAGTGAAGGGTGATCGGGTTCTCCTTCTCATTCTTATCACTTTTATCTCCCATCTGCTCGGGTTTTTTTTTTTTTTTTTTGGTTGTACTTGGGTTGATACCAGTAGCTCTGATGCCAAGTGTAAATTGAAACTTGTATCAAAGATGAAAGTAAGCTACGTGAATTTGGAAAGAAGAAGGTATGGGGCAAATTTTTTCTGTATTTCTGTATGCTTACTGATTACAGAATAATTGCCTATTTAAACAAAGAAAATGCCAACAAAGTAGGAACTAACTCCCACTATTCAACTAAGCATAAAACCAGGAACTACTTGGCCAACATGGCCTTGATTTGGTCAAATAAAAACGTGCAGAACAAATTAAAAAACAATAGCTGAATTTCTGAATTATGCCAACAGACAGACAAATGTCCATCTTTTCTGGGTAAAGTCCAGGCGTTCTATTGTTCTAACAACCAGAATTGTGGTGGTTCCAAGCAACACAAGTTTAGAGTATTTCAGCCAAACATATTTTCACGCTAATTCCAATCAAACACATAACTCTTCAGCTTTTTGTCGAAACCAGTGTTGTAAAACTCAGACTAAAAGGCCAGCTAATCAGCTATTACTCGCTAGGAAGTCAGACACCAAGGCTAGTTGAGCAGAATCGGACCAAAAAATCAGCTTGGCCAACATTCAGTCAAAACACAATCAAACTCGGTCAGAACTCAGTTTGAACAAGTCACAAGTGTATGGTCCTATAAACATGTCATAATTATAATTCAGAAATCTATATACAAAAATTCCAATCCGACTACTCCAGCAACGCCTAGCGAGCTTCACAACTACAATCAAACACATTCTCTGATTAATTCATCGGAAGCTGCTATCGTATTCGCATCTTTAATTTCGGAAAGTAGATGAATGTACCTACCTGTGAATGGTGTCTAGATCCATTGCTGGTATTCGTTGATTATAGTTAGGTGAATTTTGGGGCTGTTTTTAATTTTTTGATTTTCCCGCTCTAGCTTTTATTTATTTGGGGATTTGAGAGTGGAAGGATCCGGTTTATGCTTTTTAAAATTGTTGGCATTTTAGTGTAATTTTACTATGAAAGCTTATTAAAGTTGGTAGTTTACTAATTTTAAACTTTTCACACACTAATATGATTTATGGACTTCTTAGGACAAGACGTAACTGGTGTCATATATCACGCGTGAAGGGCTGTTATACCAAGAGGGGGTTTTTATTTGGTAGGGGTTAGAAAAATGGGAGAAGGTGGTATGCACTAGGGGTGGAAACGAGTTGAGCGGAGTCTGAGTCTGGCAGAGCTCGAGTTCGTCTCATTTATATATATAAAGCTCGAGCTCAGCTCGTGAAAATTTTCAAAGGCTCGAGTTTGGCTCGGGCTCGACTAACTTATATAACATGTCGAATGAAATAAAGCTCGAAAGCTCGTTAATCACACTAGTCTCGAGCTCGTTTATTTTTTTAAGCTCATTTATACATGGTTATGTGTATAGAAAATATATATATGAATATATTTTTAGAACTCGTTTAGGCTCGCAAGCCTTATCGAGCTTTATATATAAAGCTCAGGCTCATGTCATGAGCGGCTCGGCTCGTTTCCACCCCTAATTTGCACCGTTGAGCATAATAGAATGCGAGGTCCTTGGTCTATCATTTTGCTCATATTCGGTCTTCGGTCTTGTCTGATTCTACGCAAAACCGGTCATTATTCTTTGTTGGACCGGACCGACTCATTGATATTTTGTTTTTAATTTGAAAATACTAATGGTTGGTAAGATGTTCAAATGTACTATAAAACGTTTAGATCCACAACAAGTCTGAGTGTAACATTGTCTCGCGAAATCCACAATGTTTATAACCTAAAAGATGGGTTATTTGTACCCTTTAAGACACCAACAATACCCTCTCATTTTTTATTTTTTATTATTTTTATTTTATTTTATTTTATTTTATTTTATTCTTATAATTTTGTTTATAATTTTGACATATTTAGGCGTGTCGGGATCTCTGTCAAGAAAGAAGCGCCTGTGAACTTTTTGACTGACCCATTGGATGGAAGATCCACACTCAGACCGGCAGATGTTTTGGTTTTTGGATGGGTTGGAGGGAAACATGCATGTGTGGATCTAACCGGGGTTTCTCCTTTTGTGGGGTTGAGTAGCCGGGGTTTTACAATGGGACAGGCAGCTTTGAAAGCCTTCTCGTACAAAGTGGCAAAACATGAGAAAGCGTGTGTTGAAAATCAACATGTTTTTATACCTTTCGCGTTTGATACTTTTGGTTTTCTTGCACCTGAGGCAGTGGAGCTCCTAAACAGAGTTCAACGTGTTATGCATAGTAATGTTGTAACACCTAGATCCACAAATGTCGTTTTTAAGAGAATTAGTTTTGCAATTAAAAAAGGGCTAGCGGCGCAACTTGTTGCTCGCTTGCCTTCCACCTCTATGTAAATTCAAATCTAATAAATAAAACTTATTGCATTCTTATTAAAAAACTATAAAACTGAAAGTACGGAACACGAAATATAAAGTTTAATAAGTCACAAGTATTAAACTGACAAAAATACGCAACAAAAATTGATAAATAACTGTATTATACTGTAAAAATGAGTGAAACAAAAGGCCCAGAATATAAAAAGTGGGACAGGGGTATTAATGTAAAAATGGCCGCTACTGTACGTAGAAATTTTTGAGGGACATCCATTTTCGCTAAAAATGGAAAGTCGGTCAAGATTGAAACATTAATTATGTCTTTTTGCCTGCAAAATTCAAAGGCAATTGTTTCACTTTTGATCAAGTATTACTATTTACTGAGGATGACTCTCAACTTGTTATCTTTTCTGAGGTAACATATTTGGTTGGTGTGCACTTGAAGGGCAAAAGGCACTAGAGTAATATTTTTGGCCCTTAAAGTTAGTTTTTTCATGTTAAATCTGAACAATGTATTAAACTCTTCCATGATGTGTTTGTGTTTGTGAGGTTGGGGATATTGTGTGTTCAAAGATGATTTTAAATTCTTGAACTTTAGATGTGTTTTTTAATGTTCTTCATTTGTTCTTGTAGATCTTAAATTTTGATTTAAATATAAATTCAAAAGGAAAGAAGATGAGGCCTTTAACTATGTCTAGAACATCTCAATAGTTCAACACCTGCGGTTCATGTCGAAACTCATTTGCCTAATCAATATGGTCCGCCGAGTTTTATGTCAAAGAAGCACAAGCTATGATGAGTTTGCTCTCTCTTGATATAGTTATTATTACCTTTATGTTTCTTGTTTTGTACATAAGAAACAATCTCCTATCAGCATATTGGTAAGGTGAACATTTGGGAATGAGGAGTCTCCGAAAACAGCCACAGGATTACCGGTTAGGTCGTATACATCCAGCTAAAAAGGCTCAATTGCAGTTATTAGTGATGAATTTTGAACAAAGTTCGCTGAAATTTTTTGCAAAGCCATCCCCTCATGATGCAAATGACTCACTTTATAAACATAACCGGTTTTTTCGGATGAGACGCTTGTGAAAAACCCATTACTTTATAAATGCTAATAGTAAGTACCGTAACTAAACATTGACGATGAAGAACCCATTACTATGTGAAAAACCCATTACTATACGAAATAGCACATAAAATATATTTGCGATTGACTCTCATAATAGTAAGAAAAAGGCATTCTACAAGTAAATAAAAAGCACCAAAAAGTTGATATTTTTATACAAATTTATTGCAAGATATTCGGTAAAGTTGTGATTTAATAGCATCACAACTTCACCTATACCTTCACAATAACAATGTATTGATATCAATTTGTATAAGCAACACTCACCTCGATATATAAATTGGCAACAATTCTTTCGCTTGACCTATGTGGGATGAAAGCATATCATCTTCTTCTTGCCATTTCTAACCTTATAAGTTATTGCCATTGACGGACATACGGATCATCTTACATCCAAATTTAATATTGTTGCATCTATGCCATCATTTTAGGATTATGCTAGTGTAGGTTTTGTTTTCGGACTTAGACTATAATCATGTCTAACTTATTGACGAGTCTACATTTCAACTTCATATATTTTCAAAGATCAGATATATGTTTGAAAATTTGCTAAAACTTGATTACTTTGGAGCATCAAAGCTCAGAAACCTTCACAATATGTACTGCATATATAAGTCCCTAGAACAAGTTCAATTAATCAATCAAAAAAGTGAAATCTGAACATGTCAAGTGGCAACCATGAACACATTTGATTGACATTAGTATTTAAAAAGTAATGTTTTTCCACAAATCATCTCATCTAAAAAACCGGTAATGTTTATGAAATGTCATTTGACCATTTCATTTTGGAAAAAATAATAACTGTAACAACACTTGACTATTCGATCCTTTATTCGTGAAAAGCCCAATGTCCCTTTATTTATCAACATAACTAAACATTGACGACGAAGAAGGCTTAAAAAAGGATCCACGTACATTCCTTAATAAGTAGTTTAATAGAAGTGATCAAATATATTAACATAAAATGAGAAGTATTTCAATAGAAGTGATCAAATAGATTAACATAAACATAAAATGAGATATGTTAGTATGTTACTGCTTGCTACAATTATATTTCCTTTCGGCCATCTTTGAAATGCTTTACGCTAGACACACCTTGAGCTACTCGAGATCGATTCAAAAACCATTCGAAATCAAATAATCAGTTAAACGCACGCAGTCTAGCCAGCACCTGATACAAAATTGATCGGAACTTCCTTCAATTAAAGAAAAATATCAGATTAGGTTCTTCTATGTGGACTTCCGCCATTCATAGCTTCTTCTTCTGAAATGAAGGTGAACTCCCTACCCCGGGTAAAGTAAACCCAATTAACTATTTTGGACCTTTGTTGCCTCTGCGAACCCCCTCTTATAAATTACGGACCCTCATTGGAACTCTTATCTACAACTTTTGAACCCCCATTTCAACCAGTTTTCAACCATCTACCAGCTACTTTTCTACCCTCATAATGAACCCTGTTAACTTGAAAATTAAACCCAAAAACCTTTAAATTAGGGGTGGAAACGAGCCGAGCCGAGCCCGAGCTCGCCAGAGCTCGAGCTCGGCTCGTTTATATATATAAAGCTCGAGCTCGGGCTCGAGCTCGTTTCGAGCCTTATATTTTGAGCTCGAGCTCGGCTCGTGAAAATTTTCAAAAGCTCGAGCTCGGGCTCGAGCTCGACTAATTTATATAATGTGTTAAAGAAAACAAAGTTCAAATAGAGCTCGGCTGGTTCATTACATAAGGCTCGAGCTCGTTTACTACTTTTAAGCTCGTTTATACGTATAGACAATATATATACGTATATATTTCAAAGGCTCGTTTAGGCTCGCGAGCCTACTCGAGCTTTTTGTATAGAGCTCGGGCTCGAGCTCGATTATTAAATGAGCCCAAACTTAGGCTCGAGCTCGGGCTCGAGCTCGTTTAGGCTCGGCTCGTTCGAGCTTTTTACCGATCCGATCCCGAGCTTTTCACGAGCGGCTCGGCTCGTTTCCACCCCTACTTTAAATCCAATATTAAACCTTCAAAATTTATTGATTGGGTCATGAGCTGCTGATACAATTCTGGTCACATTAAACCACCACAACTACCTCAATACCTGGACCTTACCAACCGATCCAAAACAAGCTCAATGGAGCCTCTCTAAGGCGCTTAGAGATTACGCGATGAAGGTATTGAGAGTTAAGATTAAGGCGAGCTACCGGGTCATGGTTCAACCAGGTATTTTGCTCAAAACCGGCTCCCGGACACCCGATTGGTTCACGGTATAACCGGTTCAATCGGCCGGGTCAACTCGGGTTTTAAAACACTGGGCGAGAGCGGAGGAGTTTTGAAAAATGTTTGTATGTGGCGGTTTTTTCGGTTTTTGGTATTACCGGTTTAGTTAGTTTGTTGTGAATCAAGAGTTTAGAAATTTATTATGTTAGTGAAGTGATTGTAGAATAATTTTGAGCCACTATTGGTTGTATTACTCCCACCAATTCACATTTCTTCACAAAGTTTCAAACTAATGTTTCATTTTAGCTCAATGCAATCATTACAAAACGTTAACAGTCCATAGTCACATGAAACGGGGTACGCTCTGGTACGGGATCGCGAAACGGGAACGCGGTTCGCTAGGTCTTTAAAATTTGGTACGAAGAGGGTAGGCTCATTTCGGTACGCTCCGGTTTGCTTCGGTTCGATGTACCAAATTTCGTACAATGTACCATATTATAGTTATATTTATATGGGTTTTAATAGGTATTTATATATTTTATATACATATTTATAAACTTTTACTAATTTTATTATTATATTTTTGATAATTTTAGTTATTTATTTTATACAAATATTGCAAAATTATATATTTGAGTAAAGCCCAAAATTAATTAACATGCAAACAGCATTGTTGGGTCAAATTAAATAATTTTTGTTGGCCCATTTACATAAGTTATTAATTGGGCCCAAAGAAAAAGAGAATAAGGTTAATTAGGCTTTTAGGGTACGAGAGAATGAGAATAGCATGTAAATCTTTATTCTTTTTATTAGCCGCTTTTCCTTCTTTCTTCAACCTTTCATCTTCTTCAACATAGTTTTCACCGGAAAACACATAACCACGCAAATCATAACACCGATTCAAGGTACAAAATCATAACACCAGAAACGGAACTTGAAAAGTAGCGATCCAGGTCGCGATCCCGAGCGATCCAGGTCGCAATTGTACCGCGTTTCGGTACGAACGATCCGGAACGAGGAACGCGGCATAGTGAGCGTTTCCTGTGACTATGGTTAACACTACTTTATTAGCACTGAAGTAATTGTTCAATGATTTTTTTGTCCATGTAACATTGCAATTATTTACTCAAATTCCAAACAAATTATTGTTAATTACATCTAACCCGAAAGTGAGATAGAGAAAAAAGAGAAAATTTTACCTTAATTTTCATCACCATTGTTATCACCAAGGCCTAATGGGGCAAAAGGCGAAACTAAACTCTCAATAACAATACACACGTCAGGAAATACATGTAAGTCTTGTATCTCTGAGTATGAGCCGTTTACACAATCATAGACAACCAACTTCGTCCTCAATTGCAACAACAATTTTCCGTCATTTGAAATACACAAAGGAGCATGAAACTGCGTATATAAAGGAACCCAAAATCGATCACTCGGATGCGAGATGGAAAGCAATTTAGTCCAAGAATCTTTCACTCCATAAGCTTTCATCACCCATACAACCACCACACGACTTTCATAATAATTACAACATACACACAACCATTCTCCGAAAACCCCCAAAGTCAATCTGTAACTACCTTCATCGTACTCTGGCTGCAAAACTTCACCATAAGTCTCCATCCTCAAATCAAGAGAAACTATATCCCACGAATCCGATCGGGCATCATCAATCGCCCAATGAAGAGTTCCATTGAAAAACTTAGCATCATTATAAGGAATAGCACGAGGAATATGACCAATTTCCTTCCAAGTTCCAGCTTTTAACGAATACTATATCATAGTACCCGAAGACCAAGTTCAGACACAAAGCCATATTTTAACCACCTTGTGATCATGAGTTATCTCATCATACCCAAAACCATAGGAAATACGCAACCCTTGATTAGAACCAGGCAAAATGTTGGTTGTTCTAGTACTTGGGTTGTAAATAAACAAAGTAAAATTATCGACAACAAAAAGGCACATTAACCCATTACAAGACCCAACTATCATAAAATCTCGAGACCGAGGTTGTTGCAATGGATTTTCAAGCACTAACGCGTTACTAACAGATTTATTAAACAACACATCATGAAGAGGACAAGTGGTGAGACACTTTGTTCGTATACCATTGATGAAAACTAGTCTATGATGTTCATAGTTAATGTTGTCGGTACTAGATAACGTATAATGTGATTTAATAAAATGTTGGTCAGATATTAATGAGTACCATTCTTTGCAAACAGATTTACATCGTAACAATGACTTAACTGTAGCCTTCAACAGGATTTCACGGATGATTTCTGGTAGAAACGATGCCTTTGATTTTTGTTTATTTTTGCGTGCCATTTTTGTTAGGGTTCTGTTTGGTTTTGAGGAAAATAAAGACGGTTGATCGAAAGCATAGTATCCAAATATAATGTTTTTTAAGATTTGTATTTACACCCTTTGTGTTTCGTGCATTGTGTTAAAATCTATATATTTGTTATTTCTTACAACTTGTTTCATAACCCCTTTGAACTTTGGCACATTGAAAAGCTTTTGAGTAACTAAAATCACAAAGCTACTTTTACCAATTTTTAAAAAATTGAGGTTTTGGAATCATATGAATCAAAGTTTAGGTTTTCTAGGATACTAGAATGAACTACTCACGACATAAACAGTAACATGAAGAACAATCATTATGCCATCAATTGTGTCACGTCTAACAATAAATGGTGTTAGTCAGGACACACAAGATATAAAGCGATTACAATAAACCCCTGCTAACCATAAAATGAAACCAAGTCCTTTGTTTCATGAACCTAAGCCACTCGCATCATCGCACACTAACAACATTTTATAATTTACAACTTGATAAAAAATGAGTGATTTATGGCATGGTGTGTAGAAACCAAAATAATAGTGAATATTTTATTGATAATTGTTGTAATACGGAATATAAAGATACATGATATTAAATAGACTACAACTAAAAGAGCCCTAGAAGTTAAACGGGCTTAAACCGACGGGCCTAAGCCTTTTATTAAACTAACAATATATGGTATTTGTCAGATATTTGTATGGTATTCGTCCCTGTTTGTTATTTGTGCGCATCATCGGTGTTCGATCCTTGACGTAGTCGATTGGTTAATCCCTCATGTGCAAAGTCCATGAGACTAAGAGCATCTCTAATGATAAATTCTATAAAAGGTTCATAACATTTTCATGTTATATGTAACGATATTAAGTTATAAACTTCTTTTATTCATGTTGTTATTATGCTAAAACTTTGTAAAGCTTTATAAATATATGATGCATTAAACGGGTTAATGCATTTAAGTATATATATAGTACTATATATAAGTTTGAAATGTTGCATTATTGACCCGTCCAAGATAAAACATTACAAATCTACCTTTTGTGGCAAGAAAAAATATACTAGACGAAAAGTGAAATTGGGATGTCTTGTCTGCAGCAATCATTGATGAACCTGAACTCAACTTTTATAGCATATATTTGCTAGTAATATTGGCTTCAAAATAGGTGGTCACCATGAACACAGTTAAATATACATCAGCATGAGTTGCCAATCAAATGTTGATATCAACATATCATAGAGTAAAGTTTAATAAAATGATATAGATACGGTAAAAACTTTATATCTAAAGTAGATCAGAGGTTTAAAGGTTACAAAAAGGAATTTGGTTATCCATATTGTTTACATGTCAGCGCAAGACATATAGACACCTTACATTTACTCTTACTCAATCAATGTGACAAGTGCAAATGATCACATCAAACTTAATGATGTAGTACATGTTCTGTTATGAGCATATCAGCTTATGGGACAACTTCAGTTGCATAACAGCATTTTTAGCCTACTGATCACATGTTTTTAATCATTAGCACTCACATGTTACTCCCACAAATTCACGTATCTTCACAAATTTTCAAACTAGTGTTTCTTTTCAGCTCAATGCAATCATTACAAAACGTTAACAATACTTTATTAGCACTGAAGTAATTGTTCACTTCATGTAAGTTTACTCAAATTTCACTTGGTGAGCAAGTTATAGTTAATTTTAACTAACCTGAAAGTGAAACGGAGTTAAAAGATAAAATTTTACCTTAATTTTCATCACCATTGTTATCACCAAGGCCTAACGGGGCAAAAGGCGAAATCAAACTCCCAACAACAATACATGCGTTAAGAAATCCATCGAAGTTTTGTATCATTGAGCATGACCCATTTATACAATCATAGACAACTAGCATCTTCCCCAATTGCAACAGCAATTTTCCGTCATTTGAAATACACAAAGGAGCATGAATCTCCACATACAAAGGAATCGAATTTTGATCATTCAGATGCGGGATGGAAAGCAATTTAGTCCAAGAATCTTTCACTTCATAAACCTTCATCAACCATTCTCCCCAAACCCCCAAAGTCAATATCTTACTACCTTCATCGTACTCCGGCTGCAAAACTTCACCATAAGTCTCCTTCCCCAAATCAAGAGAAACTATATGCCATGAACCCGACCCGACATCACCAGCCCCCCAATGAAGAGCTCCATTTAAAAATTTAACATCATTAGAAGGATAAGCACAAGGAAAACGACCGATTTTCTTCCAACTTCCAGCTTTTACTGAGTATATCATAGTACCCCAATAAGACCATGTTGGTTTACAACGCCTTATTTTAACCACCTTGTAATCATGAGTCATCTCATCATAACCAAAACCATACGAAACACCCCACGAAACGGCCCCTTGTTTAGAACAAGGAAGAATATTGGATGTTCTAGTACACGGGTTGGAAATAAACAAATTATTATCATCCTCAACTAAAAGGCATACTAATCCATTACAAGACCCAACGATGCTAATCCTCTGAGATCGAGTTTGTTGCAATGGATTTTCAAGCAGTAACGCATTATTAACAGATTTATCAAACATCAGATTAGAAAGTGGGCATACTTTGAGATTGTTTCTTTGTTCAAAAGTGTTGTATATAAGTCTATGATGTTCATAGTTGATGTTGTTGGTACTAGATAAGGTATAATGTGTTTTAATGAAACTTTGATCAGATATTAAAGAGTACCATTCTTTGCAAACAGACTTACATCGTAACAAGGATTCGACGGGAAGCTTTAACATGATTTCCAAGATGATCTCTGTAGGAATCCAGTTACTAATTCTCTTTGATTTTTTTTTTATCTTCGAGAGCCATGTTTGTTCTCTTTGAATTAGGGTTCTTAATTCGTTCATGCTTTTGGTAAAAAACTGTAAATAATTACTAATAGACTACGTATTATTGAACACCGTATCCAAATATAATGCTTTTTAAGATTTGTATTTACACCCTTAGTGTTTCGTGCATTGTTTAAATTTGTTTATTATTGATTTATTTCTTACTACTTGTTTTATAACCCCTTTGAACTTTGATACATTGAAAAGCTTTTGAGTAACTAAAATCATATAGCTACTTTTACCAATCTCTACTACTTATAAAAAGTTTATTATCTCTTACAAACTACTCCAATGAGTTCTTGTTCTCGGGCAATGGAAGAAGAGAATACTGGTGTCTGCAAGAATAACGAATCGAAATTTCAAATAAATGAAAGCAACAATGCAGAGCGCAAATGCATTTTTTACAAATAATGCACGTGGTTGGGTCCATCATATGTAAAGTGGCATGGTACTATGACTATTCTTCCTTGTGTGCCAATGTTTGTTGGATGAGTAACTATTTTAAGCATTTTCGATAAGTTAAATAAATAAAATCTTCATAAGTAGAGTATCAGATAAAAGTACAATCAAAATCACAAAGTTGGAGATCTAAATCAAGATTACAAGTGGTGAAGTAACTTACGCAAATGACTTGGCAGCCTCTATAACTTCACCAGCATACACATCATTTGGAAATATCTGAAAAACGAGCACCAAATGTCGAAAAACATCAAATGGTATAGGTGAAGCAGAAAAAAGAACCATTTTGTTTATTAAAAACTCATAAACGAGAATACCTCAGCATTCCTCAGTTCCAATGCCATCCAAAAGTTCGATTGCCAACTCATGATTCTGCTCAGGCAAATCGGTTTCAGGAATATATGTTCTCAAACACAGCCTAATTTGGTTCCCTTCATTTCAATGACTTTAATTCCAGTCAGTGCGTCCTCGATCTTTAGAACACCTTCTCACCTACACATTTTAGGGGAAAAGAAACATATTACAGCAGTTACAAAAATCTAAAACCATATGCACCTTTTAAGTATCCTTGCTATACCTTCTGAAAGTGTAGTCAAGATTTTCTAATGTCTTCAAAATATCTCATTTCTTCTCAATCAGACTATTCAGCTCCAAATCTTAGGGGGGAAACATTAATAAGCTAATCAGTAGTTAAACAAATAAAAGCATAAACGATATAAGCTATAACCAATAGCAAACCTTAAACTTACAACCACCACGAGCACCATCAGAATCTGGTTGATGTTCTGCCAGCAAAGAGCATTCAAAACGAGCATCTGCCTTTTTTTGTTTCAAGATCCTTGAACATAAAGTGGATACAAAGACAGATGTCAAGCTATGGTCTGTTAATTGTACTAATTATGCAGAAATAACTAAAAATAGTTGCAATCAAGTCCATGTTAAAGATAAAATTTACAAAGTTATGCATACTTCCTGTGACTGAATGAATTCTAGAGAAGAACTTAGTCCTTCGAGATTGCTCTGCTATCGGATAGAATCTGCAATCCAAAAGCATTACACAGGCAGTAAGGTTCATGAAGGCCCTATTCCAAAACGCGATACATCTTTAACTAAACAATATGATTTCCTCACCTTCCAAGTAACCCTTCATAAGATTCTCGACATCATCATAAGTTTAGCATTTTCAGCCTCGACAGATGAGAATTCCCCTTTCAAATNTGGTTCCAAGTAACACAAGTTTAGAGTATTTCAGCCAAACATATTTTCACGCTAATTCCAATCAAACACATAACTCTTCAGCTTTTTGTCGAAACCAGTGTTGTAAAACTCAGACTACAAGGCCAGCTAATCAGCTATTACTCGCTAGAAAGTCAGACACCAAGGCGAGTTAAGCAGAATCGGACCAAAAAATCAGCTTGGCCAACATTCAGTCAAAACACAATCAAACTCGGTCAGAACTCAGTTTGAACAAGTCACAAGTGTATGGTCCTATAAACATGTCATAATTATAATTCGGAAATCCATATACAAAATTTCCAATCCGACTACTCGCCTAGCGATCAGTTCCTATATTACTTGACCTTTGTCGGAAGTTATTTCTTTTGATAAATCACTCACATAAGTATTCCTATCAAAACAACATTACATTGTTACGAGTCATTCAAGTGTCATTTTGCTTTTCATTTCTATTAATGGTTACTACAAAGTTGTGGAACAACGAAATACATTTGGTTATTAATGAGACAGAAATCACAAATGCAAGAGATATAGATATTATTGCTAAAGCCATTTTCGAATTTGGTAATGAGACAAGATGGACCGCTGATTTACAGACATATTTGTCACTTACAAATGTTACTTTCATAACTAAGACAAATGGAACTAAATTGATACTTGGATGATCACAAATAATGTTTTCAAAAGTGGGTAACCTTGATTTAACTTTTTATTCGTATAAATGGCACCACATTTGAATTCCGATCCCCCCGAGTTAAACCATCTAAACGGGCAGGCCTCAGGACCCGAACCACTACGAGACCCTTCGAAGGAAAACCCCTATAACTCACGGCTTCGCACTAAGAGAAAAAATTCGGATTTTCTTTGTCACTTGCGATACTCAAACCCTGGTAAAACCTCTCCCCAAGCTCCAGAAGGAACTCAGGTGGCCAACTAAGCTAAGTCAATTGGTTAACTTTTTATTCTTATGGTTATGGTTGTGTGTTTTATTGTACACTATCCGTCAATAAAACAAGACAACTAGATGATCGAATTTTATGTATATATTTCATTCAATTAAAGATATAATGGCATGTAACAACGTTATTCTTTATTCTTCTAAATTATGTCACTATATTTAAATACTCAAGGACTTGCGGTAACTAGAATAAACCACAATATACAAGTTTAGTTACCAGGATGATAACGCATGTTATAGTACACTACGTTAAGTGTATGATCATCTATTCATCTTGCATAAATTGAAAAGCAGCTTGCAAAAGGCGTATGGGTCATAAAAGCTTGAGATTTTCGATAGAGATTAAAGTTCAAACTTGACAGACACCAAATTTAGGGGGCAAACCTCTATATGCATAGTTCTAGTTCAGTGGCTTTCGACAGAGAAGGCTTTGATTCTCGAGTGTAGCTTCCGTAAATTTATGGCGCCACCTTATAAAATACGAGCGAAGACTCATGAATTGGTTGTTAAACACCATTGTGAACATCATTTCCACACACAACTCTCAAGGCCACACATGCAAGTCGGCCAATATTGTCGGTTATACTCAATTAAAAGTTAGCAAAAACATTGGTTACCTTACATAAATATTTTTGTGACATATTATCGATATACAAATGTCAATAAAAGTTAACAAGATTCATACGGTATAATGGTAAAAACTTATAACTCTTCGTCATCTCTTATATAATAAAACAAAACCCCTAGTGGGTACTTTGTCATTTTGAAAAAAAAGAATATTTACTTATTAGGTAACTAGGTTTAATTCCCGTGCATGCACGGGGTTTTTCCAGAAAAATTTAATTATATAGTATTATCGTTTAAAATCAGAAAATCTTATGTATATTTTAAAAAGTTTGAGCATCAACATGTGCGAAAGTAAGAAAAAGGTTCTTTAATCACATGGGTTTACAAATAAATCAAATTTATTAGTCATGTTTCTGTTACAAGAATGTTAGCAAGAAAAAAAAGTTAGAAACATCAATGTCAATTTCACACTCTGGACGGGCCGCACTTATGCTAGTAGTGTCATAACATGAATACTGAACTATTCATATGGACAGAAAATGTCCATCTTTTCTGGGTAAAGTCCAGGCGTTCTATTGTTCTAACAACCAGAATTGTGGTGGTTCCAAGTAACACAAGTTTAGAGTATTTCAGCCAAACATATTTTCACGCTAATTCCAATCAAACACATAACTCTTCAGCTTTTTGTCGAAACCAGTGTTGTAAAACTCAGACTACAAGGCCAGCTAATCAGCTATTACTCGCTAGAAAGTCAGACACCAAGGCGAGTTAAGCAGAATCGGACCAAAAAATCAGCTTGGCCAACATTCAGTCAAAACACAATCAAACTCGGTCAGAACTCAGTTTGAACAAGTCACAAGTGTATGGTCCTATAAACATGTCATAATTATAATTCGGAAATCCATATACAAAATTTCCAATCCGACTACTCGCCTAGCGATCAGTTCCTATATTACTTGACCTTTGTCGGAAGTTATTTCTTTTGATAAATCACTCACATAAGTATTCCTATCAAAACAACATTACATTGTTACGAGTCATTCAAGTGTCATTTTGCTTTTCATTTCTATTAATGGTTACTACAAAGTTGTGGAACAACGAAATACATTTGGTTATTAATGAGACAGAAATCACAAATGCAAGAGATATAGATATTATTGCTAAAGCCATTTTCGAATTTGGTAATGAGACAAGATGGACCGCTGATTTACAGACATATTTGTCACTTACAAATGTTACTTTCATAACTAAGACAAATGGAACTAAATTGATACTTGGATGATCACAAATAATGTTTTCAAAAGTGGGTAACCTTGATTTAACTTTTTATTCGTATTTTTTAAACGGCACCACATTTGAATTCCGATCCCCCGAGTTAAACCATCTAAACGGGCAGGCCTCAGGACCCGAACCACTAGGAGAGACCCTTCGAAGGAAAACCCCTATAACTCACGGCTTCGCACTAAGAGGAAAATTCGGATTTTCTTTGTCACTTGCGAAACTCAAACTCTCCCCAAGCTCCAGAAGGAACTCAGGTAGCCAACTGAGCTAAGTCAATTAGTTAACTTTTTATTCTTATGGTTATGGTTGTGTGTTTTATTGTACACTATCCGTCAATAAAACAAGACAACTAGCTGATCGAATTTTATGTATATATTTCATTCAATTAAAGATATAATGGCATGTAACAACGTTATTCTTTATTCTTCTAAATTATGTCACTATATTTAAATACTCAAGGACTTGCGATAACTAGAATAAACCACAATATACAAGTTTAGTTACCAGGATGATAACACATGTTATAGTACACTACGTTAAGTGTATGATCATCTATTCATCTTGCATAAATTGAAAAATTGCTTGCAAAAGGTGTATGGGTCATAAAAGTTTGAGATTTTCGGTAGAGATTAAAGTTCAAGCTTGACAGACACCAATTTTAGGGGGCAAACCTCTATATGCATAGTTCTAGTTCAGTGGCTTTCGACAGAGAAGACTTTGCTTCTCGAGTGTAGCTTCCGTAAATTTATGGCCACCTTATAACATACGAGCGAAGACTCATGAATTGGTTGTTAAGTACCATTGTGAACATCATTTCCACACACAATTCTCAAGGCCACACATGCAAGCCGGCCAATATCGTCGGTTATACTCTTTTTTTTTTTTGAACATAGGTTATACTCATTTAAAAGTTAGCAAAAACATCGGTTACCTTACATAAATATTTTTGTGACATATTATCAATATACAAATGTCAATAAAAGTTAACAAGATTCATACGGTATAATGGTAAAAACTTATAACTCTTCGTCAATACATTATAACACTTTTCAAGTTTAATTCTTGCTCAATATAAACAAGTTGATATTATCAAACCAACTTTCTTAAAACGGAAAAGGATTTATCTAGGGACGAAATCAGGAACAAATATGTTTGTGCGCATAGGAACACATTTTCGATGGACCGGGTGCATTTAAGATGCACTTAGAAAAAGTTGATGTTTTCTACAAAAATTATCACTGTATTGGAAAAATCCACGGGGTCCCATGACCCCATGAAACCTCCTGGTTCCGTCCCTAGTTTTACCTTCCCTGTATCTCTGTGACGGCATACCTAAGACCCGTAAACCTAAAAACAAAAAGAAAAAAAAATAATAAATAATGATGGATGCTACACAATGGCGGAGCTAGAAAAAATTTCTTGTGAGGGCCGAAACACTTTTTTTTCCCGAAAGAACATTATATGAGAGGGCCGAAATGGAAAAAATAAAATTTTAACACATGAAATCACGAAAAAAATACACTAACAGGTTTAGGCATAAGGGGCCATGACACTTCTCGATCCCTTAATAGCTCCGCCCATGATGCTACGTTTATAAAAGTTTTACAAAAGATTTTTTCATAAAAAGATGTGTCATGCATTCATATAAAAATGAGAAGTTAAAATGAAGAGAGAAAATAAATGTCATTTTTGAAATATTATTTGTGAATTTTAGACGTAGCAAATTAGGGTTGAACAAACGGCTCGAAAGGACCGGACTGACCGAAGGACCTATCAAGAACGGAGCTAGAAAAAAAAATAATGATGGATGCTACACAATGGCGGAGCTAGAAAAAAAAATTTCTTGGGAGGGCCGAAACACTTTTTTTCCCGAAAGAACATTATATGAGAAGGCCGAAATGGAAAAAATCAAATTTTAACACATGCAATCGCGAAAAAATACACTAACTGGCTTAGGCCTAGGGGCCGGGACTCTTCCCGATTCCTTAATAGCTCCGCCTATGATGCTACATTATAAAAATTTTACAAAAGATTTTTTCATAAAAATATGTGTCATGCCTTCATAAAAAGATGATAAGTTAAAATGAAGAGTGAAAATAAACATCATTTTTGAAATATTATTTGTGAATTTTAGACGTAGCAAATTAGGGCTGAACAAACGGCTCGAAAGGACCGGACTGACCGAAGGACCTATCAAGAACGGACCGGACCGACCACATTCGGCCCGGTCTTCGGTCTTGGTTTTTTTGACTAATTCGGTCTTCAGTCCTGTCGGTCTGGTCCGGTCCGGTCCGGTCCTGGACCGATGCTAACCCGTTAAGCAAATGATAGAAAAANAAAAAACGATTAATAAAAAAAATGAAAAAGAAAAAAAAAATCCGGAAAATATATAAAGTGGGTAGATAAAATAGTTCACCGCCTCAAAAGAAAGAAAACCCTTGCTTATTTCCAGCTCAAACCACCACAGTCCATCCTCACCGGAATATTCCTTCCGGCAATCTCACACCACCTAACTTCCGTCTTTTAAGTAAGAACCCCAATCTTCACTTCATTTTTCACTTATCACCTTATTTAATTTAATTTAATTTATCCGTACTGTTTATATATAACTTTTAATCGGTTATTAGTTTGTTACGATTCATTAGGTTTTTATTAGTTTATATAATTTTTAATTTCCGATTGCTTCATGAAAATTAAACTATATGTGTATACTGTTATTAGGTCAATTCTAAGCTTATTGTTTTAGTTAGGTAGTGACTGTTTCGATTCGTTGCGTTTTTCGGTTTACGGCTGCGTGTGTGTTGATTGTTGATTGCTTGATGAATAGTTAAACTCTGTGCGTACTGCTTAGGTTTAAGTTATCTATACTGTTTATATAACTTGAATCGGTTAGTTAGTTAGTTAGTTAGTTAGGTAGTGATTGTTACGATTTTTTATGGTTGCGGTTGCGGTTTACGGCTGCGTGTGTGTTGATTGTTGATTGCTTGAAGAATATTTTAACTTTTAATCGGTTATTAGTTTGTTACGATTCATTAGGTTTTTATTAGTTTATATAATTTTTAATTTCTGATTGCTTGATGAATATTTGACTCTATGTGTACTGTTATTAGGTTAATTTTAAGCTTATTATTTTTGTTAGGTAGTGACTGTTTCGATTCGTTACGTTTTACGACTGCGGCTGCGTGTGTGTTGATTGTTGATTGCTTGAAGAATAGTTAAACTCTGTGTACTGTTTTTAGGTTATTTTTAAGCTTAGTGTTTGGAACTTGAATTGGTTAGTTTGTTAGTTAGTTACTGTTTGTTATTATTTGTTACGTTTTACGGTTACGCATGCGTATGTGTTGATTGATGAATAGTTAAACTATATGTGTGCTGTTTTTAGGTTACTTTAAAGCTTAGTGTGTAGAACTTGAATCGGTTATTAGTTAGGTAGTGATTTTTACGACTCGTTACGTTTTACGGTCACGATTAAGGTTGTGGTTACGCTTGCGGATGTGTTGATTGCTTGATGAATTGTATAACTTGAATCGGTTATTAGTTAGTTAAGATATGTTAATTATTATTTAATTTATAAGTTTTTAAATTCGTTTTGTTGATATACTATACAAGTAGAAGATAAATACAAAAAATATAGATAAGATTTAAATGATTATCTTTAATCATAAAAAATACAATTAAAAATCATAAATCAAACAAAATAAAAATTAAATTATTTGTTTTTTAATAAATAAAAATATATCATTCACAAATTTTTTTAAAAAACCCGCGCACGCGCGGGCATTATAACTAGTTACATTATAACACTTTTCAAGTTTAATTCTTGCTCAATATAAACAAGTTGATATTATCAAACCAACTTTCTTAAAATGGAAAAGGATTTATCTAGGGACAAAATCAGGAACAAATATGTTTGTGCGCACAAATTTTTTTAACCATGATATAGAAACACATTTTCGATGAACCGGATGCATTTAAGATGCACTTAGAAAAAGTTTCTGTTTTATACAAAAATTATCACTATATCGAAAAAAATCCACGGGGTCCACGACCCCATGAAACCTCCTGGTTCCGTCCCTAGTTTTACCTCCCTTATATCTCTGTGACGGCATACCCAAGACCTGTAAACCTAAAAACAAAAAGAAGAAGGAAAAAAAAAATCATAAATAATGATGGATGCTACACAATGGCGGAGCTAGAAAAAATTTCTTGGAAGGGCCGAAACAATTTTTTCCCGAAAGAACATTATAAAATTTTAACACATGAAATCGCAAAAAAAATACACTAACGGAATTAGGCTTAGGGGGCCAGGACCCTTCCCGATTCCTTAATAGCTCCGCCTATGATGCTACATTATAAAAATTTTACAAAAGATTCTTTCATAAAAATATGTGTCATGCATTGATACAAAGATAAGAAGTTAAAATGAAGAGAGAAAATAAATGTCATTTTTGAAATATTATTTGTGAATTTTAGACGGAGCAAATTAGGGCTGAACAAACGGCCCGAAAGGACCGGACTGACCTAAGGACCTATAAAGAACGGATTGGACCGAACCGACCACATTCGGTCCGGTCCTCGGTCTTAATTTTTTAGACTAATTCGGTCCTCAGTCATGTCGGTCCGGTCCGGTCCTCGACCGATGCTAACCCGTTAAGCAAATGATAGAAAAAATAAAAGATTTAAGTAAAAAATAAAAGATTAATAAAAAAAAAGGGAAAAATATATAAAGTGGGTAGATAAAATAGTTCACCGCCTCAAAAGAAAGAAAACCCTTGCTTATTTCCAGCTCAAACCACCACAGTCCATCCTCACCGGAATATTCCTTCCGGCAATCTCCCACCCACCTAACTTCCGTCTTTTAAGTAACAACCCAATCTTCACTTCATTTTTAACTTTCACCTTATTTAATTTATCCGTACTGTTTATATATAACTGTAATCCGTTATTAGTTTGTTACGATTTAATTAGGTTTTTATTAGTTTATATAATTTTTAATTTCCGATTGCTTGATGAATAGTTAAACTATATGTGTATACTGTTATTAGGTTAATTCTAAGCTTATTGTTTTAGTTAGGTAGTGACTGTTATGATTCGTTGCGTTTTTCGGTTGCGGTTGCGTGTGTGTTGATTGTTGATTGCTTGATGAATAGTTAAACTCTGTGCGTACTGATTAGGTTTAAGTTATCTCTACTGTTTATATAACTTGAATCGGTTAGTTAGTTAGTTAGTTAGGTAGTGATTGTTACGATTTTTTATGGTTGCGGTTGCGGTTTACGGCTGCGTGTGTGTTGATTGTTGATTGCTTGAAGAATATTTTAACTTTTAATCGGTTATTAGTTTGTTACGATTCATTAGGTTTTTATTAGTTTATATAATTTTTAATTTCTGATTGCTTGATGAATATTTGACTCTATGTATACTGTTATTAGGTTAGTTTTAAGCTTATTATTGTTTTAGTTAGGTAGTGACTGTTTCGATTCGTTACGTTTTACGACTGCGGCTGCGTGTGTGTTGATTGTTGATTGCTTGAAGAATAGTTAAACTCTATGTGTACTGTTTTTAGGTTATTTTTAAGCTTAGTGTTTGGAACTTGAATTGGTTAGTTTGTTAGTTAGTTACTGTTTGTTATTATTTGTTACGTTTTACGGTTACGCATGCGTATGTGTTGTTCGATGAATGGTTAAACTATATGTGTACTGTTATTAGGTTAATTTTGGACTTAGTGTTTATAACTTGAATCGGTTGTTAGTTAGGTAGTGATTGTGACGATTCGTTATGTTTTACGGTCACGATTAAGGTTGCGTTTATGCTTGCGGATGTGTTGATTGCTTGATGAATTGTATAACTTGAATCGGTTATTAGTTAGTTACTGTTTGTTACGATTCGTTAGGTTTTGTGGTTGTGGTTGTGTTGATTATTGATTACTGGAAGAATAGTTAAACCATATGTGTACTGTTTTTAGGTTAATTTTGTTTAGAACTTGAATCGGTTATTAGTTAGGTAGTGATTGTTATGATTCGTTAAGTTTTACGGTTGCGGTTTACGGCTGTGTGTGTGTTGATTGTTGATTGCTTGATGAATAGTTAAACTATATGTGTGCTGTTTTTAGGTTATTTTTAAGCTTATTGTTTAGAAAATAGAACTTGAATCGGTTATTAGTTAGGTAGTGATTGTGACGATTCGTTATGTTTTACGGTTGCGATTGCGGTTACGCTTGCAGATGTGTTGATTGCTTGATGGACAGTTAAACTGTATGTGTACTGTTATTAGGTTATTTTTAAGCTTAGTGTTTGTGTAACTTGAATCGGTTATTAGTTAGTTACGATTTGTTAGGTTTTGTGGTTGCGGTTGTTTATGTGTTGATTATTGATTGCTTGATGAGTAGTTATACTCTATGCGCACTACTTAGGTTTACGTTATCTATACTCTGTATATAACTTGAATCGGTTAGTTAGTTAGTTAGTGATTGTTACGATACGTTACATTTTACGGTTACGGTTGCGTGTGTGTTGATTTATGATTGTTTGATGAAAAATTAAACTATATGTGTACTGTTATTAGGTCATTTTAAAGCTTACTGTTTAGAACTTAATCGGTTGTTAGTTAGCTAGTGATTGTGACGATTCGTTGGGTTTTGTGGTTACGGTTGCGTATGTGTTGATTGTTGATTTGTTGAATAATATTTTAACTGTGTGTATTGTTATTAGGTTATTTTTAAGCTTAGTGTTTAGAACTTGAATCGGTTATTAGTTAGTTACTGGTTGTTACTATTCGTTGTGATTTGCAGTTGCGTATGTGTTGATTGTTGATTGCTTGAAGAATAGTTAAGCTCTATGTGTACTGTTTAGGTTAACTGGAATTGGTTTTAGTTATTTACTGTTTATTACAATTGGTTAGGTTATTAGTTAGCGTGTATGTGTTAACTTCAATACGTAATTGCATTTCATAGGTTTTGTGGTGTATTTGTGGATAGTTGATTGTTTGAAGAATATTTAGAGACTGTGTACTGTTTAGGTTCACTTTAACTAACTGATTGTACAGTTAATAGGTTACTGTAATACTGTATTAGTTAGTTATCGCGTGTTATGATTTGATAGGTTTTGCGGTTACAGTTGCTCATTTGTTGATAGTGGATTGCTTGATGAATGGTTAAACTCTATGTGTACTACTTAGGTGAATATTAAACTTAGTTTTTGTAACTTTAATCGGTTATTATCTAATTACTGTTACAATTTGTTACGTTTATAGTTTGCGTAGGTGTTGATTGTTGATTGCGTGATGAAGTTTCTTAACCTGTGAAACTGAAACTGATAGTAGATTTGTATATATGAATTATATATATGCATATGGTGATTGTTAAAACTCGCTTGGAAGTATTTGATGGTCGGCTACCTTGTAGAGAGTAATTGGCATAGGCGAGGAGTATTCGGATTGGAATTTTGATGTATTAATTTCGAAATTATATGTATGACATGTTTATAGGACCATAGAATTGCTCATATGATATGACCATAGAAGTATGTTTAGAAACGTGAACATAAGTTTTTGAGTTTGACCAAACCTAGTATTTTCGCCAGCTCAACTCGCCTAGTCACTTACCTTGTAGTGGGGGATCGCCGATTACTCGGCCTTTTGTAATCCGAGTTTCACAACGTTGTCTGTTTTCATACTATTAGTAATCTTAACTAACTCACTATTTCCAACAGATACTAGTTTCAAAGTTCTGTATATATAAGGGTATGTTACTGAATATTAGCAATATGATATTAACTTGCGGTGAATTTGGAGATAATCTGTCATGCTATGTTGTTGTCTTAGTAGCGGCGACTAATCAAGTAATTGAAGCTTGCATAACCTGGTTTCTTAGTGTATGATAATGTTGTTCATGTCACTGATCGTTGTTAGCTGTCTCATGAGTGACAACATAAAGTTTAGCAAAGTTATATTGTACATGATAGTGTCACGAAGCCGATGTCAGTGTGAGGATAAGAGTAATGATTATAGGCTCTTGTAATATTATCGCAATTAGACATCGGCGATTCAGAAGACTATAGTTTAAGCTATAGTCTTCTCTAGACGACTGGAACTTTAGGAAGATAAGAAAACATTAAAACTGCAACTAACCTAGTTGGAGGTACTATTCACGCGGTTATGCCTATATGATATGTAATACTAAATTTCTCCTAGTGGCATTTGTTCAAGTTAAGCTATGGCACTTCGTCACTATCCAATAAACCTCACCACTTGTTACAGAGAAAAAATAATCAGAAAGAGAACTGCAACTTTTTTGATCAATATGGTTCTGAGAAACACTTTTGTCACTGTTTTTTCTTAGTGTAATCGCACTTCTTTTTTTCTTCGATTACTGTTGTAGGAGTTGTTAACCTTTTTACCTTTTATTGTATGATGGCATTTAGGGGTAAATGGGGAAAAAAGTGAAGAAGGGAGCTACTACCCGAAAGACAGTTCCAACAAAAGCGGTCTCACAAAAGATAATTCCAACAGCGGTAGTTGATTCAGTTTCGGATGTCAGAGACGCAAGAGTATGTCCCCATCTTGATAAGGGAATTAATTTAGAGAAAGTCTCAGTAAAGATAGCATTATCAGAGCCACATAAATGTGATGATTGTAGAGAAGGCGCGATTGATAAAAGGGCGGGTAAAGGTAAACATGGTAAGAAAAAAGGTGGTGGTTCAGCATCTGACTCCAAATCCATTTGGGTGTGTTTGGAATGTGGTCAGTTTACATGTGGGGGTGTTAGCTTTCCTACAGTACCTCAGAGTCACGCGACTCGTCATTCCAAACAGATGCGTCATCCATTGGCAGTCAATCTGGCAAATCCTAATCTTCGGTGGTGCTTCTCTTGTAATACGATCCTTCCAGTTAAATCTTCAGACGAAAATGGGGAACAAAAAGATGTTTTTGCTGAAGTTGTTAAAGTATTAAAGGCTCAACGACCATCAAATAACTCATTGGATGTCGAGAGTGTTTATTTTGGAAGTGGCAGTGTACTAAGCGAGAGCACTTCATCAAATAAAAATTCATTAAGTAGTTCAGATACTAGTGGTGTGCATAAAGTGAAGGGTTTGCTTAATTTAGGAAACACTTGTTTCCTGAATTCAGCGCTGCAAAATCTTCTAGCAATTGATAGGTTACGGGATCACTACATGAAAATGGAGACCGGTGGGCCTCTTTCAGATTCTTTAAAAAAGCTCTTTGTTGAAGCTAACCCTTTAGCAAGTGGGAAACATGTGGTCAACCCACGGCCCCTTTTTAACTCTATTTGTGCCATAGCTTCTCAATTTAAGGGATATCAACAGCAGGATAGTCACGAGGTGCTTCGCTTTTTGCTCGACGGGTTATCTAGTGAAGAGAACAGCGTACAAAAATGTGTTCCAAAAAATAGTCCTACTTTCGTAGATGTTCTGTTTGGGGGGCAAATTTCTAGCAGTGTCAGTTGTTTGGAATGCGGGCACACTTCAGTAGTGTATGAACCTTATTTAGATCTTTCGTTACCATTACCAACAAAGAAAGTTCCATCTAAAAAAGTGCCACCAGTTCCTTCAAAAAAACTAAAACCACCTCCAAAGAGACGCGGGAGAATTACGACAAAGATCAACAAAACTTCTAATACCACAGCAGCTGCCAACGCTCCGGTTGTTCCAACCACTAGTGATTCCTCACATACTGAAAATAATGTAATTGAAAAAATGTCTGAGATGTCAATCAAGGAACCGGACGTCTCTGCAGATAATATGGCACTTGTAGTTTATGTTGAGCCAAGCACTGTGTTGAATAGTAATGGTAATGATAATTCTACAGTGGATTCCTCGGATGTTTTCGGGTGGTTGGATTATGTGGACCCGGCAACAGTATCGAGTGATCAAAATGCAGATGCATCCGTTGGTGATTATATGGACACAGACGAGGCTATATTGCAGCAAGTTATTGAAGCTAGCAAGATTGAATCAAATGGTGTGAAGGAAACGCCCCCTTCAACCGATGATTCTGTATTGCAGGAGGTGATTGAGGCTAGCAAGACTGATTCCAATGGTTTGACGGAGACGCCACCTTTAACCGATGTTTCGTGTTTGGATAACCCTGAACCAACTTCTTCATCAAATGATCACAATATGGCATCAAATGCTGAAAATGGCACTGATGTTTTATGGGAAGAAGAGCCGAAGTTGATTCAACAGTCAGAAGTTATATTGCTTCCTTATGAAGAGCTTACCTCAACCAGTAATGGCAATGGGGCGGTATCGTCTTCTATCGGATGTGAAAAAGAAGAAACGTCGGATATTGATGGCTTTGGTTTTGGGGGTTTATTTGATGAACCGGAGGAGGTGGTTTATGGGCCAGCTGTGGGTCCCGTCTCAAATGGAGTGGTGGAAAGTGGTTGCGAGTCTGATTGTGATGAGGTGGACAATACTGATTCTCAGGTGTCTGTGGATAAATGTTTAGCTTATTTCACAGCATCTGAGCTTCTTACGAAAAATGAACATGCTTGGCATTGTGAGCAATGTTCAAAAGCTTTGATAGAACAAAAGAACAAACTTCAGGAATGTGTTTCAAATGGAGCCGAAAATGGAAATTCAAACATCTCATCTGATTCAGTCACAGATTACCCCCTCTCTAACGGATCACACAATGATGAAAGTGATTGTGGTCAGATAACATCTGAAGTAGAAGAAAAGAATAGTTTGGTTAATGGTGAAGAGAGTTGTAGTGTACAAGATACTGATTCCTGTCAAGCAAATGGATCCAGTGATAATAGCAAGGATGAGAAAGTTCAGAGAAGGGTATCTAAACGCCTAGCTACGAAAAATGGTTCAAACCGGGTTGAGGAAAACGGCGTTGAGAATAGCGGGGTGGTGGACTCTAGTAAGGTCAAGGTGATACGGGATGCATCCAAGAGGATTCTAATCAACAAGGTCCCACCAATCTTGACCATTCATTTAAAAAGGTTAAGTCAAGATGCTCGTGGGCGGTTAAGTAAATTAAATGGACATGTCGATTTTAAAGAAGTTATGGATCTTAAGCCCTACATGGATCCTAGGTATGACTGTTTTAAGTTCCTTTTTTTTTTTTGTGTGTTGTGGTGTGTTTGGTGATGTGTGTGTGTGTGTTGAAACTAGACTTCCATCAATACTAGTCGAAATTGTCCAGAAATTAACTTGAAAGAAATTACAGTAAATTACATAAATGGCCCTGTGGGTTTCAGAAAATTGCGGAATTGGTTCCTCGCTGATACTAATTATGGACATGGTCCCTATAACTGTTTGCGTTTACTTTTGGTCTCTCAATTATGTAATGAATGTTACTTTTGGTCTCTCAATTATGTAGTTGTTTCTTTTGGCCCCTAAATTGTAAAAGTTGAAGGTCCTTGTTGGGTAATTAGTATCAATGAGGGACCAAATCAGTAAACATAAACACGTGAACCATTTATGTAATAACTCAACAAGTTATAATATGGTACAATCCTAGTCATAAACATAATGTGAACCATGTCGGTTTTTAACTAAATTACTTAATTTGAACACTAGTTACTTTTGATTTTACAGCTGCTGCAAAGATAGAGATACATACAAATACCGTTTAATAGGAGTTGTTGAGCATCTAGGGACAATGAGGGGAGGCCATTATGTTGCATACGTGAGAGGGCCTGCTGCAAAGGGTAACAATGATTGCGTATGGTACCATGCCAGTGATGCTCATGTCAAACAAGTTTCGTTCGAGGAAGTTCTCAGATGCGAGGCCTACCTCTTGTTCTATGAAGAAATGTAAGACCACACATTTTTTCATTTAGTCTTACCTTT
Source organism: Artemisia annua (assembly GCA_014162995.1). Classification (NCBI taxonomy): domain Eukaryota; kingdom Viridiplantae; phylum Streptophyta; class Magnoliopsida; order Asterales; family Asteraceae; genus Artemisia; species Artemisia annua. Next base: position 83,803 of record LBNU01037089.1, on the reverse strand, counting down.
GAACTTTTAATACCTTGAATTGGAAGTTTTTGGGAATTTAGGGGATCCTATTGAGAATATCCCCAGAGAGAGTTGATAACTTTTCTTGATACATATATACACAACAGCAACCACAAAATACGGTTTACGGTTATCCTACTTTCTATTTTCTTGTGAAAGTTTATCGGTTCTTCAGAGGCAGAAATTTTGTGACAGTTGACAAATACTTGTTTTGTGTATAATATTTGTGGGATCCTTAACAGATTATTTATTTGTGGTGATAAAATCACTGGAGTTCTTAAAAATTTTACTTTGCGCCGTTTTCTGAATTTTACGAGTCAAGAAGCTAAAATTTCATTCTTTAAGCTTCATTTGGAACCATGTTGGCATGTATGTTTGAAAATCGTAAATCTGCAGTACATTTTAACATGATAATCACTTTTTTAAGATAATGCATAGAATACAGATTTTAGATCTATTGATAAAAGGCCACTCATAAATGATGATTCATAATAATAGTATAACTGGGACACACGGGTAATCTTACGTCTTTTACCAAGTTAGACCAGGTTCCAAAGTCTCGTGTAGTAATAAAATTGACGAAAACTGACCGAGTGTGCAAGTTTACCATAATGTGAGTGCTCAAGTTCAAACTCTTGCATTTTTATCATTTTGTGTGAAACTGAAAGTTACAGCCGCTTTATGATTTGAGTTTGTGACACCAAAACTTGGGTTCGACAACAGTTGAATATAAGTTACACTGCAATAATTTATTGATAATTCGAACAGGCAAAGAAAATGGAGAAAGAACACCTACAGTCAAGAAATCGTTGAATATGGAACAATGTGTTGTATTAAACAGTGCATAAAGGGTAATGCATATAAATTACACGACCAGTTATAATAGGCAATATATCAGATTGTAAGTAACAATTGTTGTTACAACCGTATACCTGAGACATGTAGCTATTATAGGCATCTTAAAGATGAAACAAAAATATGTTCAGCAAATTTGAAGATAAACAGATCTGAAACATTATTGATCCATCAGAGATAGACGAAACCGCACAAACACTTCCAGATGTAGTAAATGGTGAATCTTGAACTGTAAATTTTGTGTTCTTTTATTGTTCAGCAATATTATTCAGCTTCCGCCCTTACAGCTCGGTCTGCTCGATCAGCTTGATTACCAGCATACTTTTCTCTGAAGAACTCCACTTGTTCATTTTTCTGCACATCACACAAATAACGCACATACAAGATGCATAAATATTCCCAATAAGCCATATGTAATCATCAATAGAGAATAATAAAGCACTGTATATACCAGTTCTGTAAATAATGGCTCCGGGGTGCCAATTCTGTGTCCAGAAGGTATCAACTCCCATGGTTTTTTGGCTTTTTTTACATCTTCATCTGAGAGAGAAAGTTGGAGGGGTAAAGCGAGCTGCTTGAGTACCTTCAGCAAACAAAGCGAAAACATCATTTAAGGGGTCAGAATGTTAATTTACGAGAACATTTCGTAACTCTGTTTCACATAGAAATGCAGAACTGCAAATTACTGACCTTAACGGAAAATGATGGCATAAAAGGCTCTAACAAGCAAGCAAGAAGATAAACTATTCCCACTGAAGTTTTCATGACTATGGAACACGAAGGTAGGTCTTCCCTGTAAAGGTTCCAGAATTTAGTTTCCTACATGCAATTAACACATCCGTTAATTCTTAAGCAAAGACAGAAGGACGGTCATCATGGTATAATTTCATCTATAAAACCGTAGACTTACTTGTAAATATACATTTCCATAGCGAGAGATTTTCATTGCAGCTTTCAGTCCTTGCTTTAGCTTGACCTATGTGAAATGCAAAACACATACTTATTCCAATGATAACTCATTTAAATGGGAAAAGATAGACACACTAGTGTACACCTTGGTATGTTTCAGTATCATAAATTACCTTGTCCATGGCCTCCATGTATTCATCCACTTTAGTACCAATCTTTTTTCCCAATGTCTCGGATGAGGGATGTGCATCAGCACCTGGAGCGTCAGGAACTATGGAATTGTATCCTGACAAAGAAGTTGTAGATACTATTTAGATGAAATCAAGTTGCACCCTTAAGAAGTTTCACTTCAGGTAAAGTTAATGCCAATTACTAACCTGGATCCCTTGCAATAAAGCACNGTTCAGCAAATTTGAAGATAAACAGATCTGAACGTTTATGGTATTGATCCATCAGAGATGGATGAAACCGCACAAACACCTCCAGATGTTGTAAATGGTGAATCTCGAACTGGAAATTTGTGTTCTTTTATTGTTCAGCAATATTATTCAGCTTCCGCCCTTACAGCTCGGTCTGCTCGATCAGCTTGATTACCAGCATACTTTTCTCTGAAGAACTCCACTTGTTCAGTTTTCTGCGCATCACAAAAATAACATGCATACAAGATAATGCATAATTATTGCAATAAGCCATATGTAATCATTAATAGAGAACAATCAAGCACTGTATATACCAGTTCTGTAAATAATGGCTCCGGGGTGCCAATTCTGTGTCCAGCAGGTATTAACTCCCATGGTTTTTTGGCTTTTATTACATCTTCATCAGAGAGAGAAAGTTGGAGGGGTAAATTGAGCTGCTGGAGTACCTTCAGCAAACAAAGCGTAAACATCGTTTAAGGGGTCTGAATGTTAATTTACGAGAACATTTCTTAACTCTGTTGCACATGGAAGTGCAGAACTGCAAATTACTGACCTTAACAGAAAATGATGGCATAAAAGGCTCTAACAAGCAAGCAAGAAGATAAACTATTCCCACTGAAGTTTTCATGACAATGGAACATGAAGGTAGGTCTTCCCTGTAAAGGTTCCAGAATTTAGTTTCCTACATGCAATTAACACATCCGTTAATTCTTAAGCAAAGACAGAAGGACGGTCATCATGGTATAATTTCATCTATAAAACCGTAGACTTACTTGTAAATATACATTTCCATAGCGAGAGATTTTCATTGCAGCTTTCAGTCCTTGCTTTAGCTTGACCTATGTGAAATGTAAAACACATACTTATTCCAATGATAACTCATTTAAATGGGAAAAGATAGACACACTAGTGTACACCTTCCTTTATCGGCACAGCATTGGTATGTTTCAGTATCATAAATTACCTTGTCCATGGCCTCCATGTATTCATCCACTTTTGTCCCAATCTTATATCCCAATGTTTCGGTTAAGGGATGTGCATCAGCACCTGGAGCGTCAGGAACTATGGAATTGTATCCTGACAAAGAAGTTGTAGATACTATTTAGATGAAATCAAGTTGCACCCTTAAGAAGTTTCACTTCAGGTAAAGTTAATGCCAATTACTAACCTGGATCCCTTGCAATAAAGCGCAAGACGCGGTTGATGAAATTTCCGAGTTTACTAATTAACTTGTTGTTTATCTTTGTCTGCAAATCCGCCCATGTGAATAATGTGTCTTTTGTCTAGACAAGCAGACTCAAAAATTAGGGTTAGAGAGAAAAAGAAGGGCACGTGAAGAAAGTATACTGCACAAATGTTGTACCTCTGGTCTATTAGCTAGCAAATAGTATCGCCATACTTCTACCGGTATATTTGTTTCCTTTGCATCATTACCAAAGACTCCTACACCTTTACTCTTTGAGAACTTACCTACACATGATATCCCAAAAATGAAATTAATTGTAAGGGAATACCACATGTCCCCAAAGTACACAAAAGTATAATCAGAAACTGTTTTAATTGTGAAAATCGCAACCCACCATTTTCATAGTTTAGGTAATCCGTAACACTTATAGTCTTTAATAAAGTCCAGTTCTCGTCAGTTCCAAGAAGTGTAGAGGGGAACATAATCTGAAAGAATCATTTCAAGCTTAATGAGGAAACAACGTCTAAGGTGTTGGCAGCGCTTAAAAAAACTCAGTATAATAAATACAAAAACAGCCCTGACAACAATAGCTATGTAAAATACTAAAATCTTTAAAATTCTGCGATTATCGTACCAATGTTCACAGAAAAACAGTAAGTGAAAAGGTGCGAGAATAAGATGCACTTACAGTGTGAAAAGGTACATTATCCTTGCCCATAAACTGATACAACTCCACATCTTTAGGATTCTTCCACCATTTCTCCCACTCAGGCGTGTAACACGAAGTGATCGAGATATATCCAATCGGTGCATCAAACCAGACATAGAAAACCTTGTCTTTGAATCTTTCATGAGGGACAGGAACACCCCACTTCAAATCTCTAGTAATACATCGTTGCCTTAGTCCTTCCTTAAGCCATCCGTTTGTTTCTTTTTTTGCATTCTCACTCCACGAACCTTCCACTGTGCTTTTGTACTTCTCCAGCTTATCTTTCAACAACGGGAGCTCAAGAAACAAGTGATTTGTGTCACGGATGTGAGGACTGTTTCTGCAGACCTATTTGCAGACCAATTTGGAGCCGTAAGCAGAAATTTCCAAAGAAAAAAGGCGCACTCATAGATACAGATATGTATATTTAACTGTTTTCTTGTTCGTTTTAGGCTAATATTTACCTTGCATTTAGGATCAACGAGTTCCGTAGGATTTAACAGTTTACTACATTTTTCACATTGATCTCCTCGTGCAGAATTATAACTACAATCCGGGCAGGTACCGTCAACAAGCCGGTCAGCTAAAAATTTCTGGCACACATCACAGTAAAGCTGCATTGTAAAAACATACACATTACTTATTAGAGATTTTTCACAAGATCAGATCACGTTAAATACAAAAAAATATAAAAATACATACTTGCTGCATTGTGTTCTCAGATAGCCAATTGTTATCCAATAACTTTTTAAAAATTGCTTGACAAACTTCAGTTTGCTGTGGCGTTGAAGTTCGTCCAAAATGATCAAAACTTATGTCAAACCAATCATAGACTTCTTTGTGAATCGCATGATACCTATAGCGACAAATAGGTTTGATTAGAATCCAAAATGAACATCACAAAGTCGGTGCATTATTCACATCATAATGAAGACGGTTTCTCGTAAATTCATACTTATCACAAATTTCTTTAGGAGTGCAATTTTCTTCCAACGCTTTAGTCTCGGTGGCTGTCCCGTACTCGTCGGTACCACATATGTATAGCACGTTGTGACCTCTCAATCTGCAGTACCTTGCAAACACATCCGCACTTAACACACCTACACATTTACATCACATCAAATTGACTTCACACTCATCCATCATTATTCACAGTTCAACAAGACAACAACTATAACCTAAGTATACATACACTTATGTACACACATACTTATAAAAATTATCCGTTTTAGTAACTACCTAGTAGTGATCGATTCACTTACTACTCCCTCTGTCCAAAAAAAATTGTTCCCCGATAAAAAACACACAAATTAAAAAAAAAAATATATATATATATATATATATATATATATATATATATATATATATATATATATATATATATATATATATATATATATATATATATATATATATATATATATATATATATATATATATATATATATATATATATATTTTCTCTCTCTTACTTTTTGAATAATGAGAATTTTACCCTTCACTAATTAATTAATGTCTTCATAAAATTTTGTAATAATAATATCAATCAAGGGTAATATGATAAACTCGATCAAACTTTTCTATGAGTGGACAATTAAAAAATAAGTCTATACAAGCCCCCAAAAAAAAAAAGTTTAATTACCAAAACGGATTAGAAAACAAAAGTATATTGCTATTTAACAACAAACTTACGCATATACACTTACATCCAATGATGTTGCCAAGGTGAGGAACGTTATTGACGTAAGGCAGTGCGCTTGTAATCAGCACATTCCTTCCACCCGGTATCGGAAGCTTCTTCGGGCCGTCACCGGAGCTATAATATGCCATGGTAGCTAGGGTATATATATATATATATATAATTTCACTTGAAGGAGAAGATTGTTAAATTAATTGTAACTGATGTACGTGGTAAAATTAAAGCCGGTGATCTTTATATATAGTGCGGGTATATAGACTTGCGTGACATGCAAGTGATTCTTGCTTTCTTTATATATTTTTTTCTACGAAAAACATGTTTTTTTCTTGGCATGCAAGGTTCTATATTTATTATAAATAAATAAACATTGAAAAACGAAAAGGTCAAGTGGTCAACCATGGTTAAAATATGTAAAAGGATCTAGATATCTATAACACGTTTTTCTAATTGTATCATTGGAAAATGTTTTAGATAATTATATGGAATATATGTGTAAATTAATCTAGATATGATAAATATCTTTGTATATATAATTGAAAAGATTGCATTTTGAATACATGCATCCGTTGTGATTTGTGGGTTAAACAATACTCCTTTCGTCTCACTTATATATAGTACTTTTAATTATTACAAGGGAAATGCTAATAACAACTCGTGGTTTTTAACAACTAAGTTTTCTTAAAATTATATGATGTTAAGACATTGTTAGAAACCAATTAACTCCTTATTTTTCGCTAATATGACCAGTAATAAAAGTGAATTGTATTAGTATTTTGAGAAATTTTGTGAAGTGGTTAATCATTTTTAGTGGGTTATTATTATTATTATTATTATTATTATTATATTACTTATATTAACATAAACTCTTGATAATTGTTCACTAACAACAACTGTTAAAGATGTTGTTAGCAAAACCCCTTATTATTATTATTATTATTATTATTATTATATTGTTCACAAAAAGAAAACTGTCATCATTCGTTAATTGAAGTTATAAATGTCTTCTTAATTTACTCTAAACAACTATAAAACTGTTAACATCTTTTATGAGAGTAACAACTCAAAAAAAAC
>LBNU01037089.1:12199-25927 GCA_014162995.1 Artemisia annua | reverse complement strand
TTGTAATTAGATTATAACTTTTACATTATAGTTTTAAATGATTGTTACAAACATTTAAAACTACAATTTGTATTAAAACAGCGAGCAAATCTTTGTAAATTTTTAAAAAATAAAACAATCCTATCTAAATTCATTTTTCAACTAACTTAATCTATTTTTAGGTAATGATTAACATAATTAAAGTAGATTACGACAATGATTGATTAAAAATCAATAATTATCATATAAGTCCAAAGTATTGCTCAACGAATAAGCAAAACCCAGGTCGTGGTCCGTGTGAAGGTGAATGGAATCGTGATAATCGATTCATGATTCGTGTTGTGAATAGTGAAATTAAGTGAGATATGGCGGGAAATTATAACTACGGAAGTAAACAAAGCAAACAAAATGATAACGTAAAGGACAAATAAGCTAAAACGTAATCTATTTTAAAAACGCGAGAAATTATTTAAAACTACGTACGAGCACGAAATAAAAAGTGAAATTTAAAAATGATTTTCCTACGTTTTAAATGACAAAAGAAATTTCCAGAAAAATAAAAATGATTTTTAGACTTTTTATTTATTTAATATGAATTAAAAACTATTTTTGTATTTTTAGTTAATAAAAGAAAATAAACTAATTATAAAACAAAAGATTTATTCTACAAATTTATTTTTGAAAAATCTTAATAAACTAAAAATGAAATGTAAAAATAAAATAAGAAACTATTTTTGTCTTTTTGTGATTTAATTTGAAATTAAAAATGATTTAAAATTCTAAAAACTATTTAAAATTGAAAAGAAAAAGTAAATGAATGAGAAAAATTATGAAATNAACAGCGAGCAAATCTTTGTAAATTTTTAAAAAATAAAACAATCCTATCTAAATTCATTTTTCAACTAACTTAATCTATTTTTAGGTAATGATTAACATAATTAAAGTAGATTACGACAATGATTGATTAAAAATCAATAATTATCATATAAGTCCAAAGTATTGCTCAACGAATAAGCAAAACCCAGGTCGTGGTCCGTGTGAAGGTGAATGGAATCGTGATAATCGATTCATGATTCGTGTTGTGAATAGTGAAATTAAGTGAGATATGGCGGGAAATTATAACTACGGAAGTAAACAAAGCAAACAAAATGATAACGTAAAGGACAAATAAGCTAAAACGTAATCTATTTTAAAAACGCGAGAAATTATTTAAAACTACGTACGAGCACGAAATAAAAAGTGAAATTTAAAAATGATTTTCCTACGTTTTAAATGACAAAAGAAATTTCCAGAAAAATAAAAATGATTTTTAGACTTTTTATTTATTTAATATGAATTAAAAACTATTTTTGTATTTTTAGTTAATAAAAGAAAATAAACTAATTATAAAACAAAAGATTTATTCTACAAATTTATTTTTGAAAAATCTTAATAAACTAAAAATGAAATGTAAAAATAAAATAAGAAACTATTTTTGTCTTTTTGTGATTTAATTTGAAATTAAAAATGATTTAAAATTCTAAAAACTATTTAAAATTGAAAAGAAAAAGTAAATGAATGAGAAAAATTATGAAATTTTTACAGAAAATCTAAAATGTTATTTGAAATCTAGGAAAAATAAGAAAAGTAGAAAAATTAAGCAGAAAAGTGCTTATTGGCTTATAACAGCTTATTGCAAGTGCTTATTTATAAGCACTTGCAACAAATCTTAGTGAAACTAATACAGAAGGTACAAAAGACTCAATTAAGCTCAAAAAAATTGAAATTAGACCAGAATATCATCCAGATCATGCAAATGGAAGGTTAAGCAGTTTACAATAAGCAAATGATTAAGCAAAATAGTACCAGAATAAGCAGTTGGCTCAGGTATCATGTAAAGCTCATAAACTAGTTCTAAACTACTTAAATTGCACAAAGAAACTCAGAGTACAAGTATTTAAACTCAACTGCAGTTAACGATTTCAAACAGTTTATAGTGGCTAAACCCCTATCTTTCAGGCACCAATAAGCATCCGAAATAAGCACTATTCTAGAAGGTTAAGGGGGCAAAATCTTTCTAGTACTACTGAGATTATGAAAAAACTGAAAGCCCTATCACAATTATCCTTTTGCTACCCTAATTGAGAACAAAAACAGATCATGAAAACTTGTTGACAAGAAAATGTGCAGCAGTTTTGACTTTTGAAAATGCACCTAAAGTTTTGACTCATGCTAATTTTAATGGCCTAATGCTGTTACTAGGTGTCTAATTATGATGATCAAACACAAAATTCACCAACTCAAACTCAAAATACAACAAAGCAACCATGACAGTAAGATCAGATTACATTCATATGGCCAGAAATCACATTGAGATCTAATTTTGACTTTTGAAGTTAAAGGTGCAATTATTATGACATATCTATCTATAACTACCCTAAAGCAACCTACTGATGCAAAGAACTAAACCAATAAACCTCAAGATCATGCAGCAATCAACAAATCCAAACACTCTTAAAACTAGTAGTTACACTACAATACACTGATTCAGGACACATTAAACCTCAACAATGTCCATCAATATCACAGAACTGCAAATGAGACCAGATAAACAGGAAGCAACAACAATGAACAACCATAGATCGATACCTCAGATTCATCATCCACTGAAACACTTTTATCTCACAGTTTCAAATTAGCAGTAACACAAATGATTAAACAAGCTCAAGTAATCACTATGACTAACTGAATAACATCATACAATCTCAATGAAACAGTAACTTGCAGCATTTAATATCTAAACTACACAAAAGGAATTGAGTACTTAAGAATTAAGTGAGAACTTACAAAGCTTAATCCCTAACTGAAATAGGATTATCAACCAAACCACAGCCTAGCCTATCTTTAGATAGGCTACAAATCTCCCCAATCCAACTCTGATCTACACCATATTACCCCAAAATCATCACCACAATCTCAGCTGACTTTCGTTGACCAGATACTATTCAACCAACTGAGCAGATGTAAACTAACAATTCTCCCACTAAGCTATTTAGAAGCTTGAATAAGCTTCTGAGAACATTAAAAGAACACTTGAAACAAATTGAGAACAATAGTTTGCTTGAAAATTAAATGTTTATGAACTAAAATTTTATTAAAACTTGAAATGAGTACAATTTGAAAGCTGATAAAACTACATTAAGCTCTGAAAAACGTGAAATTAAGCTAACATTATACTAACTACACTACTCTACTCCTATCCCTAATTAACTAACAGTCTCAACGTGAGGTGAGTGAGGCCTATATATAGCCTGAGGTGGAGATGCGTGAATAAGACCCTTGGAAGCTCCTAGATGCATCAATCACAACCATTCGATCAATCTAATCTTGATCCCATCAATTGCAGCCGTTTGATTAACTTGATGAGGTGTGAGCTCCAATCAGAGTGCTTGGTTTGTCCACCTTGGCAATCCAGTGGTGGGATGTGACTGCCAAGGTGGAAGATGCTTAGTACGATGCTGGTTCGAGGGGTATTGTCGGAAATTCAGGGGAAAGAGAGGAAGAAGATGTATACGGATTGGGGGTAAAGATGGATATGTTTATTATATTTCAAAAGTGTTGACTCGGGTTATGGGTTGGTTTGACCTCCGGGTTTTGGGGTGGAAATGGGTTACAGGTGTAGGTTTATTAATAAAAAGGAAATGTTGGGCTTAATGTGGTATTGGGCTATGGTGGGTTGAATAATAGGATTTGAATTAAAATGGATCAGGCTTATTTAGTAGTGAAATTTCAAGGACCATTTATGTAAACTTGAAAGCACAAGGACTGAATCTGCCATTTTAGTAAACTTGATCCAAGGGCTAGTTTTGCAATATGATGAATTTTCAAGGACTAATCTGGACACTTTGAGCATAATTGTGATCAATTGCTTCCCCGGCCTCGGCTTTTCTCACTCATTCCATATCTCGTGCCCGTTTTTGTCGTTTTTCCTTGATTTTTGTCCGTTTCCTTAATATCCATACCTGCACATTCAAAAACGCAAAAACAATGTATATTTGGCATTTATGGTCGGGTTTTTGGTCATATTGGTCTGTAATTTAGGTATAAAGGTATGTGTAAAATAACACATACCAAAATCCCCCAGACTAAGGTATTGCCGTGTCCTCACGCAATGTAATCACTTTACGCCTTTGAGATAAATAATTTCACAACTCCTTTTACTAACTTTGAAAAGTAGCAAAACGTTCAAAAGAGATTACGAAATCATTTATTCCCTAAAACACCCCGTTTATCCATTTTATTCCTCATACTAACTTTACCTACTATTTTTGTATTTTTCACTTTATTCTTGTGACGATATGTTGACTTTCATTATTTTGCAATAACGTTTAGGGTCATAGAGTAGAAACATAATTCATGGAAAAATGACCATACGGATAAAATTCGTCATCCTTGATTTTTCACGAGCTCCCAAACTAAGCTTATGAACGAGATCACAGCCTACTTAGAAATAAGATGCCAATACTACTCATAAAAGTTACTTGTGTAATAACCTCTCGCTCCCATTTCTTAGTGTATCTAGATTTTTTATATTAAGTTGAGAAATGAATTGCTTCATATTTTCTCGTTCCAATATGTTTTAATTCGATAAAGATACCAAGAATTAAGACGCTAAGTAGTTATTCATCTTCTCTCAAGAACCATTGAGTTAAAAATGAGGTCCACATCAAGGATTTTTGATACATTTACACTCTTATTCTCATACAACGAAGACTTTGGAATCATACATCATAATAGACATAAGTCGAGGAGTACTACACGTGCACCTCATGTGCCCGATCTAGGATCATTCACATGCACCTCACGCGCCACCAACTTGTCTAACACTTAAGCACATATCCATACATCGCTTTATCGAATTTTTTTCTTTTTCAATTTTTTTTCTTTCATACTTTTCTTTCTTCATTTTTTTCACTTTTTTGAATTTTTTCACTTATAACCAAGGAACTTTAACGGGTAGCTCCGAAACATCATACATAACTTTACAACACTCTTGACTTGTATCCTTGATGTGTACCCAATTTTTAAAGCAAAGATTCTTTTAAGAAGATAAAGAACTAAATTTCGTCAAAACCGAAATATCTTTAATTATTTATACACAAGATATGGGGTGAAACAATCTGATGGGAACAAAAGGCCACAAATACCTTTTATGAGCTCTAAAGAGAACCAACTACTCCACGTATGACATCTAACTTCTAAATAAACTCTATCATTTCTCGCTCTTCGCATTTTTAANTTATATTTCAAAAGTGTTGACTCGGGTTATGGTTTGGTTTGACCTCCGGGTTTTGTGGTGGAAATGGGTTACAGGTGTAGGTTTATTATTAAAAAGGAAATGTTGGGCTTAATGTGGTATTGGGCTATGGTGGGTTGAATAATAGGATTTGAATTAAAATGGATCAGGCTTATTTAGTCGTGAAATTTCAAGGACCATTTATGTAAACTTGATCCAAGGGCTAGTTTTGCAATATGATGAATCTTCAAGGACTAATCTGGACACTTTGAGCATAATTGTGATCAATTGCTTCCCTGACCTCGGCTTTTCTCACTCTTTCCATATCTCGTGCCCGTTTTTGTCGTTTTTCCTTGATTTTTGTCCGTTTCCTTAATATCCGTACCTGCACATTCAAAAACGCAAAAACAATGTATATTTGGCATTTATGGTCGGGTTTTTGGTCATATTGGTCCGTAATTTAGGTATAAAGGTATGTGTAAAATAACACATACCAGAATCCCCCAGACTAAGGTATTGTCGTGTCCTCACGCAATGTAATCACTTCACGCCTTTGAGATAAATAATTTCACAACTTCTTTTACTAACTTTGAAAAGTAGCAAAACGTTCAAAAGAGATTACGAAATCATTTATTCCCTAAAACACCCCGTTTATCCATTTTATTCCTCATACTAACTTTACCTACTATTTTTGTATTTTTCACTTTATTCTTGTGACGATATGTTGACTTTCATTATTTTGCAATAACGTTTAGGGTCATAGAGTAGAAACATAATTCATGGAAAAATGACCATACGGATAAAATTCGTCATCCTTGATTTTTCACGAGCTCCTAAACTAAGCTTATGAACGAGATCACAGCCTACTTAGAAATAAGATGCCAATACTACTCATAAAAGTTACTTGTGTAATAACCTCTCGCTCCCATTTCTTAGTGTATCTAGATTTTTTAAATTAAGTTGAGAAATGAATTGCTTCATATTTTCTCTCTCCAATATGTTTTAATTCGATAAAGATACCAAGAATTAAGACGCTAGGTAGTTATTCATCTTCTCTTAAGAACCATTGCGTTAAAAATGAGGTCCACATCAAGGATTTTTGATACATTTACACTCTTATTCTCATACAACGAAGACTTTGGAATCATACATCATAATAGACATAAGTCGGGGAGTACTACACGTGCACCTCATGTGCCCGATCTAGGATCATTCACATGCACCTCACGCGCCACCAACTTGTCTAACACTTAAGCACATATCCATACATCGCTTTATCGAATTTTTTTCTTTTTCACTTTTTTTTCTTTCATACTTTTCTTGCTTCATTTTTTTTCACTTTTTTGAATTTTTTCACTTATAACCAAGGAACTTTAACGGGTAGCTCCGAAACCTCATACATAACTTTACAACACTCTTGACTTTTATCCTTGATGTGTACCCAATTTTTAAAGCAAAGATTCTTTTAAGAAGATAAAGAACTAAATTTCGTCAAAACCGAAATATCTTTAATTATTTATACACAAGATATGGGGTGAAACAATCTGATGGGAACAAAAGGCCACAAATACCTTTTATGAGCTCTAAAGAGAACCAACTACTCCACGTATGGCATCTAACTTCTAAATAAACTCTATCATTTCTCGCTCTTCGCATTTTTAACAAATCTCAAATAATGAGATTCGCGAATACTTAGCCGATAATCAGCCACGCATATATAAAGTCAATTACGGAAACATGCAAACTCTAATAAAAGAATTCGCGTTTTCTAGCTCCTTATGTAAAAGACTAGCGAAAGCTTTTAAGCTGCGCATGTATAAAATCGAGTACGGGAACTTTACAGATTCTTAAGAAAGAATTCGCGTTTTATAGCTCCTTGTATACAAAACTAGCACAAGCTTATATGATCATCATTGGTTAAGGGAACAAGCTAGGGCTCAACACGCCCGGTCAAGTCAAAATTTTATTCCTACTCTCGCCAGCTGGAAAGTCAACAAGTTGTCAAAACACTTATTATATTTTTGCANAAAATGAAAGTGCAAGGTCAAATCCAATCGAAGATTCCCCCCCCCCCCCCTCAGACTAAAGATAAACATTGTCCTCAATGTTTAAAAGGTAAGGGTAATCCTACGAAAATATAAGGCCGTTTATTAATTATGCCAAAAGATAAACGTTAGTCGATAAGATTTATGGATATATAATGGATCTCCCGTAAGCAACGAAGAATGATACTCGAGTGGAGAAAAGACAAAACACGAGCACGAGAGTCTTCATAATTCGGGACAATCCTGGACATTCACAAACAACCACGAAACACAAGAAATGGAAGAGGTTTCCCTCCTCACGTCACATTAGAAAAGAAAATAGAAAGAAGATAGAAAGGATAAGCATGGGGTGCCTCCCACGAAGCGCTTGTTTATTATCGAGTCGTATAGCTTAGACTCACCCCGAACTTACTTAATCTTGGGGGAGCAAATGGAACGAACACCCGGCACGAAGAATGGAGGTGCCGGGGTCAAAGACGGTATCTTCACTCCCTGTGGAGTGAAGGATTGGAGAAGTCACATCATATGTGATAAACGGGAGAAAGATTTTTATAATAATTAAGATCAAATCACCGTTTTCAAAAACAATTTTTTCAATTTTTTTATTTTGCATTTCATCTTTAAAGCTTATTTTGTAAAACAACTTATCCATGTGAGTTTTCTCAAAAAGTGATATACCGGGTTTGAAAATTTTATCCTCAGAGAGGAATGAGTCGGAAATATTAGCCACGGTAAAATTTTCAGAAGAAGATAAGTCACTCTCGGGTGACAAAGAAGAAAGAACATTTTGTTCAAATAACTCATTGATCGAATTCTCAATTCCCGGTGGAAGAGGATCAATGGGAGCAAGTTCACCGGCGAACTCCTCAAAGATAAATGATTCATATTCGGGGAGAGAATGATGAGAATGAGAAGTGGTACTGCCACTAATCTTCTCTCCCATATGATCAAAACGGAAAGCTTCAACTTCCGGAAGAAAATCATCGGAAATAAAGTCACTATCCTCAACGGGAATAGGAGAAGAAGTCGGAGGATCATTCAATGCCTCAATTTTAGAAACGAGAAGGTCGATATTCAATAATTTCTCACGAAGAGCTGCATCTTGGATTTCCGTATCAATATCTTCTTCATTCTCTTCTTCTAAGCTGACGAGCTCAGAAGGTAACTCCTCCACATAATCGATGTCTCCACAAGATAAAGAATCATCATCGTCAGAATCGGAGAACATCTCATCATGGTCGTTTAAATTTTTAAGAGGAGGTAACTCACACTCTGCCGTATCAAAAGTATATTTTTCAAAATCGGGTAAAGAATCCTTGAGCTCGGGCTCCAAAGGATCTGACGGCGTAACAATCTCCTCAACCTCAGTCGAAATAGAATCATTATTAACAAGAGAAGTATCGACTTCTTCCAAAACGGAGTCACTTCCCTCAACCGGTGTGAGAGAAGGATGGGAAAAGTCAGGAATATCTTCAGATATATCAAGATGATCATTTTCGACAATTTCAGAATCACCGTTAGAATTTCCCCGGACTCACTTGGGATTGGGACGAGGTTCTCAACACTAGACTTTTTGAATTCGTCCTATTCCGTTCCTGGAATAGTGTTTAGATGCCCGTCCCCCATTTTTAGAGAGTCCTCGGGTTCTACGGGAGGAAAGATAGGTGCTATTTGAGGGAAAACGTTTATCAGAACAAGTCTCTCCTCCTCATCATCGGAGTCATCATCATAATAAATGAAGGCATTTTGAAGTTTAGATGCTCTTTCCACGGCAAGTAATTCTTCCATAGACTTCCCATGAGGATCGGGAGTATAAGTATTACGATTAGCCAAAAATTGATTAACCGCTTGCTCTTGATTACGCTATGCTTCGACAACGGATCCAAAAAGTTTTGCAATTTGGAGCATTCTATCTTGATTTTGATAATTGTCGAGATTTTGTGGGGGTTGGTTAAAACCATGAGAATCGTGACACAAATTCGGCTCATAATGAAAATTTTCAAACGATCCCCCACAGTTTTCAAAATTCGATGTATTATTGAAATACGGTTCTTGCTCGTAAGAGTTTTGAGGAGGGAGATAAAAATCGTTTTGAGGATAATTGGAAAAGTTCGGGTTAGAATTATAAGCGTATGAATTTGCATCTTTGGAAGCACAAAACGAACAAAATCCATTGAAAAGATTTCTACCACACCTCTCGCAAGTACACCGTTGACAATAAGTCGATGTCGGATCTAACGAATCTCCACATATATCACAATAACGTTGATCGTACGAAGAATAATTGGGCTGAGGTGGGTAGTCGTAAAAATTTGAATAGTTGTTGAATGAATTCGGATTTGGATCATAAACAAATGAATTACTCGAACCACAAAACAAACAACTTCCATCGCGAATATCATTACCACACCGTTCGCACGTACACCAACGACATGGTGAACAGAAAAGCGGCTCACCACAACCGACGCAAGGAATAAAGGATTCCATTAGAATTAAACATAAGAGGAGAAAGAGAAAGAATTAATGGTTTAGAGGGTTAAAGAAGAAAATTAAACGGATAAGAAGATAAGAAGAGTATTTTTAGATTTTATGACGGAAAAACAAACTAAGACAAAAGTGAAAATCAATTTTGAAAACGAAAATATTTTTGGGTTTTTGTAATTAGAAAAATGGAAAACAAAAGAAAAAACAAATTTTGAAAAGAAAATATTTTTGGTTTTTATATTTTTGGTGAAAATATTTACAAAACACGAATCGCAAAACGAAAACCAAAATTCACTTCAACCTTCCCCGGCAGCGGCGCCAAAAATTGATTGATTAAAAATCAATAATTATCATATAAGTCCAAAGTATTGCTCAACGAATAAGCAAAACCCAGGTCGTGGTCCGTGTGAAGGTGAATGGAATCGTGATAATCGATTCGTGATTCGTGTTGTGAATAGTGAAATTAAGTGAGATATGGCGGGAAATTATAAATACGGGAAGTAAACAAAGCAAAGAAAATGATAACGTAAAGGACAAATAAGCTAAAACGTAATCTATTTTAAAAACACGAGAAATTATTTAAAACTACGTACGAGCACGAAATAAAAAGTGAAATTTAAAAATGATTTTCCTACGTTTTAAATGACAAAAGAAATTTCCAGAAAAATAAAAATGATTTTTAGACTTTTTATTTATTTAATATGAATTAAAAACTATTTTTGTATTTTTAGTTAATAAAAGAAAACTAAACTAATTATAAAACAAAAGATTTATTCTACAAATTTATTTTTGAAAAATCTTAATAAACTAAAAATGAAATGTAAAAATAAAATCAGAAACTATTTTTGTCTTTTTGTGATTTAATTTGAAATTAAAAATGATTTAAAATTCTAAAAACTATTTAAAATTGAAAAGAAATAGTAAATGAATGAGAAAAATTATGAAATATTTACAGAGAATCTAAAATGTTATTTGAAATCTAGGAAAAATAAGAAAAGTAGAAAAATTAAGTAGAAAAGTGCTTATTGGCTTATAACAGCTTATTGCAAGTGCTTATTTATAAGCACTTGCAACAAATCTTAGTGAAACTAATACAGAAGGTACAAAAGACTCAATTAAGCTCAAACAAATTGAAATTAGACCAGAATATCATCCAAATCATGCAAATGGAACGTTAAGCAGTTTACAATAAGCAAATGATTAAGCAAAATAGTACCAGAATAAGCAGATGGCTCAGGTATCATGTAAAGCACATAAACTAGTTCTAAACTACTTAAATTGCACAAAGAAACTTAGAGTACAAGTATTTAAACTCAACTGCAGTTAACGATTTCAAACAGTTTATAGTGGCTAAACCCCTATCTTTCAGGCACCAATAAGCATCCCAAATAAGCACTATTCTAGAAGGTTAAGGGGGAAAAATCTTCCTAGTACTACTGAGATTATGAAAAACCTAAATGCCCTATCACAATTATCCTATTGCTACCCTAATTGAGAACAAAAACAGATCATGAAAACTTGTTGACAAGAAAATGTGCAGCAGTTTTGACTTTTGTAAATGCACCTAAAGTTTGACTCATGCTAATTTTAATGGCCTAATGCTGTTACTAGGTGTCTAATTATGATGATCAAACACAAAATTCACATACTCAAACTCAAAATACAACAAAGCAACCGTGACAGTAAGATCAGATTACATTCATATGGCCAGAAATCACATTGAGATCTAATTTTGACTTTTGAAGTTAAAGGTGCTATTATTATGACATATCTATCTATAACTACCCTAAAGCAACCTACTGATGCAAAGAACTAAAACAATAAACCTGAAGATCATGCAGCAATCAACAAATCCAAACACTCTTAAAACTAGTAGTTACACTACAATACTGTGGACGTATAGTCTGGAATGGGCCAGGCCCGGCAGACAGCGGCCCACTCTACGCCTAAACCCTAATCCATGTCCTATAAATATAGGGCTGGGATTTCCTTTACAACACAATACAACAGGTTACTCTAAACCTAATTCTTGTATGCTATATCGCATCGATACTAACTTGACCGTCGGAGGTGGATCCCGGGGCTACGGCCTCAGGTCCACTCCTAACGGGTTCTCTTTGTTGGCAGGTCTAATCAGGGCTCGAGAAGACGACTAACGGCCCAGGGAGAGTCGTTGAATCCAGCCCGCGCCAGATTATGCATCAACAAGTGGCGCCATCCGTGGGACATGACTACGACAAGTTTCGTGCTCTCACATCACCGGAAAGCAACCATCGAGTTCAAAAGCCGCATATAAATATAACAAAGATTATAGTCTTTGTTTATTTTGTCTAGATCCCTCATTCTCAGTTCGAACGTATACTTATTTAAGTATTCGAATCGGTTTATGTGACGCAAGCACTGTTCTATCAATGTTTTCTAAAATTTAAAAAGATATTGTTGGGAATTCTAGAAACTACTGCTGAGGAATGCTGCTGAAAGGATACTGTGGATAGCTTTACTGGTTTCTGCTGACAAGTGTTCCTGCGGATGAGAAGATTCTGCGGATATAGTTAATCCGTAGAATGTAGACTTAGTTTATTCTAGGACAAGATATATAGAATATCTTTTATTGTTTTACTATTATTTGATTCTTGTAAGAAGGGTTAGGGTTTCTTGTAGTATAAAAGGAATCCTTGTTTATGCATTAATGTTTTATTGATTGCCGAATTAGGGTTTCTTATCTATAAAAGAAACACACTGCCTATGTTCATTTGTACTTTTACACTTCAACAAAAACACTTTTAGTGTGTGTGATATTGATCCATAGAGGATCATTTTATTATTAGAGAAAAAACCTTGTTGAAACTTTTATTGTGTTCTTTATTATTCTATGTTCCGCTGTGCATGATCAATCATTGTTTCTATATCCTAGATCGAGCCAAAACGATTCTCTACAATTGGTATCAGAGCCCAGGGGCTCGTGATATCTTGGGTTTATACAAGGTTTTGTGTGTCGAAAAATAGCAGATCTGGTAAAAGAGTTGTCGAACAAAAGCAGTTTCATAAAGGTAACGATATTAAAGGTTTTTATCGTCAAGAAAAGCAGATTTGATAAAGGAAGCTCGATTATTAAAAGTTTTCTTTTTCATGGGTTTGTCGTTTGGTGCTTGATTGGCTGATCTTCGTACTAATTAATGGGTATGTTTCGTATTTTTAATATTAGTTTGAAGATCTCCATTTAATTATTAATTCCTACTCTTCGAATTAATTCTTCATTGAAAATAAAGATTATTTTAATTAATTGGTTAGTGGATTCTTTTAGTGGGTCAATAAAAAATTCGATAAAGGGAAAAAGTGTTATTTTAATTGAGTTTGTCGTGTACTAGAGTAAGATTCATATTTCTTGTGTGAAATTGGAGGTGTTGCTTTCTTGTACTTCATTATTTATTCCAATTGGCTGATTCTACAAATGAGTGCTAGTGGTCCTATATTGTAAGAATTGAGAAAGCGACTGATCAAGAGGGGTGTTCACATGGGTCAATGTTGTGCATCACTAAATTAAAGTGTGGGGTTGATTTGTTGTCTTTTGCAAACATTGTGCTAATTTGGTTGCTTTTGCTGCAACTGGTCATTACTGCTCGAGTTAGTATCACTGCTGGTATTTTTCATTTCTGCTGATAAGCTTATTGATTTCTGCTGATAAGTTTAGTGACGGTTTAGCAACAGATCTGTAACAGAAAAAGTGTTGCTAATCAGTTTTGTGACAGATTTTGCAACAGTTTTGTGACACTTTTCAAGTGTCGTCTAGATACTTAAAAAAAATGACAGAATTTGATAATGAAGTGGATGATGCAATGTTTCCGTATTTGATGGATTATGAGTATGAGGTTTGGGCTAAGAAAATGGAACACTGGATCACGAACAATGATATGAATATCTGGAAGGTGATTCAAAATGGCAACA
>LBNU01037087.1:29519-64910 GCA_014162995.1 Artemisia annua | reverse complement strand
CTCTCTAGAAACAGTGATATAAGCATCCTTAACTTCAGGAAGAGGATCCCTGGGTTAAGAGTGTTGTTTCTCAACAGCTGATACCCATCATCAAGAGCCCATGAGAAACTTGCATCAACTTCATAAGTTGTTTGATGCAAACCTAACTCTTTACTAGCATCACAGAGCATTTGAACATCACAAACACAAACAGGCAATTTAGTCAAGACATCAACATTCTCTCCACAAGGAGTTAACTCATATAATAATCACGCAACAGAAGAACCAACCTTGGTTTTAACAATATTTTGCAAAAGATATATATAACAGAACCATCAACCCTTATCATATGTTTCTTGTAACTCTTTCCACACACAAGCAGGCATTATCCAGAGTAAACAAGCCATATGACATCTTGAGAAGACATAATTCATTAACCAAGTTTAAAACAATGGCATTACACCTATTCCCATTGAGCAGAAAAAGCATCACTAGTAGCATAAGTTTCTTTAAGACCAAGAACCATCAACAAACACTAAACTTATTTTCTAGCTTTACAGGCTAAATTTCATAGCACCAGACCAAGCATTCTATCAATTTTCAGTTCAGCAAGTTTAAATGAATAAAGGAGCATGGCCACTATTATCATTAGTTTGAATATGAAGAGGATTACCAGCATCAAGACTACTGATTAAGACCTCAGTGTTACCACCACTGCCTTCACCAATAGATAATGAAACAGATAGCAGACAAAGGTAACAGAACAAACAGAACCAAACAAAAATAGGTAACAAACAGAAGTCAAACAAGAACCAACAAGAAAACAAACACCAGGTAAAGAACCAACAAAGTATAACAGATAGAAGATAACAAGAAGACAAACAACCACAATCAATCAACAAGACAACTTCTCATCCCAAAGTCCGTATAGTCCTCCTTCGACCTAACACAAAAAATCTAAAAAATCTATACTCACACCCAAGCCTAAACAAAATACCAGCCAAAGAAGGACTAAGGAGGTGGCCAGAGCAGGTTTCGTTACCACTCAGGGTGCAGGTCAAGTGTTAACCGACTGCTGTCTTCACTCTTCTGTGACGTAATAAATGTTTTGCTAGAGAAGGTATAATAACTTACAGTGAGAGGAAACGAGCGGAGGGATGAGATCACAAACTTCAGTAGATGCTCAGCTTGAGTCCTAGTGGGATTGATTACTCAGAACGGGCCAGACCACCACAGAAAACCACCAGAGATTAAGATCCCCAAATTTCAAATTAGGGTTTTTAAGAAGAACCCTAGTAACCAAGAACCCACAGAAAGGAGTCGACCAGATCTAATCGCGCAAATAGGATGCAGGAATCAACCACAGCCGTTATAAGTAAACAGCCTCAATTAACCAAATAAACCTTCAATTGTAAAAACCCCCAAAAAAACTTCGAAACCCTAAAAACCCTAGAATCTCAAAACCACCAGATCAGAACCTTGCGCTCTGATACCATGTAAAAATGGTAAAGAACACAAATTAACAACTCAATTACACCCAGCCAACCACCCCTTGGTGTATTTTATTAACAAAGATAAGTCACCAAACAGGTGCTTATCAATACAAATACAAAAGAAAGATGTGATCTCCTTCAGAAGGACACCACAAAACCTCACTACAAAAACACTCAATCACTCAGAACAATAAGGATCAAATAAAGAGATTGATCCAACAATACTAACAGATATCAAAGTGATATCAAAGACTAAACAAGACCAATAATACTGTGTGTAATTTTAGAGAGAAAGAAAACGGCACAAAGTGAAGTTATGAAACCCTAAGCTGAGAAGAGAGTATATATAATGATAAGTTCCTCTTTAGACCTTCAACTCTTCACAACTTGTCAAACAGCAACTTTCTTATTCATAAGCATAGAAGACTTTTCAAACTTGGCAGAAATAACCCTTTACATTATTCAACACATCCCGATACTAGGTACACGATAAAGCATGTACGATCTTCCTTTACATGAAATCTACAATATATAATCATATCTAGCCATCGCATGGCATGGGTATAGCCTTCAAAGGAACAGCTTTCCTAAGAGTTATACCCATTCTTTCATTCATGTCCATCTCCTTCGCCTTAACCCCGTCACTCAAAACCCAATCAAACTTATGCAAAAGGGTACCCAAAGCCATTGGAAGTACCCGTGACACGAGAGGTATAGCTGGACACATTCTACGACCTGAACCAAATGGTATAAACTCAAAATGTTGCCCCTTGTAATCAACCATCTTGTCTTGGTCTAAGAACCTATCTGGTTTGAACACTGATGCATCTTCCCATATTTTAGGATCACGCCCTATCGCCCATACATTCACTAGCACTTGTGTTTCCTGTGGGATAGTGTACCCTAGCATTTGGCACAATTGCATTGCCTTGTGCGGGACTAAGAACGGAAGCGGTGGATGAAGCCTTAGCGTTTCTTTAATTACAGCTTTTAGGTAGGGAAGATTATCAATGTCCTTTTCTTCAAGCTTTTGGTTCGGGGTTATGGTGCTTCGCAGTTCAGTTCGTAATCTTTCATATATATGAGGGTTGTGGAGGAGTTCTGCCATTGCCCATTCTAACGTGCTTGTAGTCGTGTCAGTTCCAGCAGTAAACATTTCCTGTTGTAAAGTCAATTGGATATAATGCATAACACTTAAATAATGTAAATGCTGTTTAATTAACGTTATCTTTTACTTGTTAAGAGATAATTAACTTGTTAGAAATAATATTATATTTTGTGCTTATAATCATCACCTCGGTCTCATTATAATAGTTGTCTAATACTCCAATACTCCAATAATATTATAAAGCTAAAAACGTTGGACCAACGAATAAAATAATTAAACAGGACAAAAATAACGTATCTGAAATGAACCTTTTACCAACCTGAAAAGTATTTTTTCATTCTAAAAGACCAATACTAAAATATTTGTTAGATCGTTTGGTAACGGCATCTCCAATAGAGTTTTATATGGTATGTCGATAGGGACATGAAGCTTAGCTAGAGTTCATGTGCATAAACCTCTATTTGAGCACCAAGTTTATAGACGAGGGAAAAACACAAGTTTATGTGTATGAACTAGCTAGGGTGAGAGAAAAATAACTGGATCCATTAATTACAATCTTAACCAATTATATAATTTTAAAATTGTTAATACTGATATTTGTGGATTTAGTGAAGTTTATAGCATTGTAGTAGTTAGTTTATACAATTACTAGTTTACAAAAATATGATGCGGCAATGCTATGAATTTGGTAAAGCCTATAGCAGTGGAGATGCTCAGCTCGAATTATCGGTCACAAATTGCACATACTTTATTGACTTATTTTAACTATGATTCCACTTCCAATCTTCCTTCCAATTTAGGGTATGGTTATATAAGCAAAATTGTACGTTTACTTCATTTCATATCAGCTCCGCTCCGTCGTCTTGCTTTGAATATTCAGAATCATTTGATTTTTTTTTTTTTTTTTTAGATTACATGATCAATGTAGTTTAAGTAAAGAGTGTCAAAGTTCATTAATATATTGTGTTCAAGCATGAAAGATGTGGAAGGTGGAGAACTTACGAACACAATAATATTGATGGTTGTCGAAGAGAAGGTAGAGGGTCCTTCAACCCCATCGCCACGATACTCCAAGAGAACATCCAAGTAATCTTTTCTCTTCTTATCAACCTTCTCATTTGATCCGTCCATTCTTTCCTCAATGAATCCGCCAGCGATGCGAAATGCTTCACGTACATGATATTGCATATTTTTCCGGATGCCTTGTGGATCAAGCGACTTCAAAAGTGGCACAAAGTCAGCGATATTTGGTTTTCCACCGTATTCCATAACCTTTCCTGCATGATAAAAGAATTCTTCTCCTTTCTTTGACTTTGAATCCAAAAGATCCTTTGAAAACATCAAATTCCCGATTAGATTAAATGCCATCACGAAAAAGAACCTCCCAACGTCAATACTTTTGGTACCATTTCCACTAGCATCCTGTATAGATTGAACTAATTTTTTGATGCATCTACTGCGGATTGCACTAGTGGCATCCAGGCGACTGTTTAAGAAGAACTCTGTCGTGCTTAATCTTCTCAACAGTCGCCAATTGGGGCCATATTGTGCGGTAATCATGGACCCCAATTCGTCACCAAAGTCACCTTTCATGCACTCATAAACTTTGCGACCAGCGAGTGCCACATCATGGTTCTTGAACATCTCGTGTGCAGCCTTGCTGGAGGAGATCACCACCGTACACATGGATCCTAGCCAAAGGGTCATGACGTTGGGGCCATGAACACGAGCCAGTTGTGCAAATGACTCATGGGGTACCTTTACAAAGCCGAGGTGAAAAATATTTCCAACCACCGGCCACGGTGTTGGCCCAGGTGGTAGCAACCTGAGCTTGTCGAGGTGACGACTACGCCGATAGTTAGCCCATTTAACCCATATGATTAAAAGTATAATATATCCCGTAAGCTGGAGATATTCCATATTGTTATTGGTTTTCTTATATGTCAATATTAACAAGGAAAGTAGCATATATATATATTTGCTGAGGTTATATGTTACCCTACAAAACAAACAATTAATTATGTTTATTAACAGTACCTTGATGAGAAAGCATAACAGCTACTACCAAAAGATTGTGATTTTGACTCGTGTTTTGAAACCCAGTTCGACCAGGCCGGTTGAACTAGTTTTTGTCGAAAAAAGGGGTCAAAATGAACCGGTTCTTCAAGAATTGAAAACTGAGTTTGACCCGCCTAGTTTTATGTGAGCCAAGTCAACCCGGTTTACCAAAGTTGTTCGTGTTTGATATTTTTCTTTTAACTTTATTATAAGAAAATATATATGATAAGTTTGAGTTGATCGTGGTAATTGATAATGTTGTTTTTAAGTTTAAACTTGTATTCTCGTTGAATTATATGTATTTAGTATTGTATAATATTTGTTTTAAAAACATTATTCGTATTGAATTTTTTAGGTTTTATGTATGGTATTAAATATTTTGGTGAGCCGACCTATTTCAATCAACTTAGATGAAAAATTGGATTGACCCGATGGTTGAACAAGTGACCCAGTCACCTGACCAGGTCAATTCGAGACCCGGTTTTTAAAACTACTTTGACGTATGGTTGTTTTACCAAGTGACAGGGACACTATACGGTTTATGTGATACTGACTATGTGAGCATCTAAACTTTTAGCAGAAAAAGATGTAGTATACTATTTTGAAATATATGGTTATTTTTTTATGCATGCTTGGATGTGACCGGTATCTTTTCATTTGCTAGCGGTGGGGTGAGTTCATGGGCTCTTGGGGTAGCCTTGCAAAATGCCGTGGAGAAGAAAAAGAGGAAGTTGCGTACAAATGTGAGGACAACGGATACAAGTGCATACCATTTGCTTTTTCTACGTTTGGGGAATTCGATACGGAGGCTTTGGATACACTTTCACGTATCAAGTCTATTGCCAATAGCCACTCAAATAACGTTAAGAGTAAATGTTTTTATCTTTCATAGAATAAACTTTTGTATTCAAAAGGAGTGGGAGCACAACTTGTGTCTAGACTCCCATCAAACATCATGTAAAATTATTATGCTTCTATAATAAAATCACATTTATAATAGCAGCAGCAACAGCAGCAACAGCAGCAGCAACAACAACAACAACAATCAAAAACATATTTCTTACGTTTATTTGAAATGTATGGCTAGAAATATTTCTAACTCTTCTCATTTTAGTTTTTTCTTCTCACTGGATCCCTTCTCCTTCTCTATTATAGAAAATTCTTAAAATTTGCATCCTAAAACCACTTTAAAACCGACGAGCTTTGAAAAGCAACAGCGATGGAAGTATGGAACCACCTCGTCGGTGATGAGTCGGTTTGACTTTTGCCGGTTTGGCCAAGAGGAAGCGACAAAGAACACGGGCTCATTTGATATGACTAGTTTTCTATTAAGTGCATCCTATCGTTTTATCTAGGGATTCAAGTCAATAGACTCAGATGGTCAAATCGTCTAATCCTATCTTCCACCTTGCCCTATTCCGTAACCTAATGATTACAAAAGTTTGCTGGCAAATACAAGGTGAGAGAGTCATTAGGTGCCTCTACTAACTTAGAATAGTCTAATGGGATCCGGCCGGTTGGAACTTAGATCCCCCCTAATTCCTTAAGCAAATCAATTTGGTAGCTGGTCGTTCGTTGAAATTTCCACACGAATTGTGATAGTCCTATGGTCAATTCTTATCACCAAGTACACCCTCATCCGCTATGGTTCCTATGGTCAATTCTCCTAGCCTCAATGGAACTACCAAACATCAATACTACCGAAACAAAGGTGTCCTAAGACATGCTAAGAAAGTATACAAATAAAACGATACAAATGCGAGAAAACTAAATCATATTAATAACAATTTCATAACAAGGCTAACACCAAAAGTGTTTAGCCACTCATACTCATAAATGCAGAAAAATAAATGTTTAACAAACTTAATGAAAACATAAATTCGATACAAAGAAAATGAATGATAAAACTTATGATTGTAGCGTATATTCTCCCTTGGAAGTAGCTTGTATGCTTGTAGAACTTCGTCCTCCTTGCACCCTAATTCCTTCCTGACTTCTGTGTGGTAAAAAGTGATATATAAAATTCGGAATTAGGGCTGGTATTTATAATGCCCGTGTATGCTACGGCGTAGCAATTAGGTCAAGCTACGCCGTAGCCTTTGTATTTTGTAACTACGCCGTAGCTGGTTTGTTTGCTACGGGCGTAGAACTCTCGTACACCAATCTACGGCGTAGCCAAATGAGGAACTATGTCGTAACTTCATCAAGGATAACGAAAATTCTTTTAAGTGTTGGAATGAAGGTCTACGCCGTAGCTTGAATGATAGCTACGCCCGTAGAAGTCTCGTAGTGGCATCTACACTGTAGTCTATAATACTGACTACGTCGTAGGTCTTTGGTCAACGTTGACTTCAGTCTTCAGTGTAATTGCGTGCTACGGCGTAGGTAGAGAGTGCTTCTACGCCGTAGTTAGTGCAAAATCATCATACTTCTAATATCTTCATTAATAACCTTTCAAATTCACGTCTTTTCATTTCAATGCTCATTTTTGTCCTGGAAATGAATATAAACAAATAAAAGTATATATCCAAGTAAAATGACACAAAAGATGAGCATAATAGGAGGAAATTAACACTAAATTAACGGAATTATTTGATGTTATCATCTATAACAACCCATAAGGTTTTGTGGTGCGCCCCATAGACCGAAGTTTTGCCTATAACATTCTGTATGTGGTGCTATTAAAGGTATGTTTAGCATAATCCTATTCTTTCTTGTGTGAAAAAAAATATTTATAGGCTGTTTAAGAGTGGTTTGAGTTCGCTTATCTTGTAAATTATAAATTTGTTCTTAACAACGATCACTGTATAAATTCATCGTCAAAACATGCGAGTTCACCAAGTTGAGTTGACCCAGTAAACCAATTCTAGCAATTAATTTCTTCATCAAAAATAAATAAATNGTCGTAGCCTTTGTATTTTGTAACTACGTCGTAGCTGGTTTGTTTGCTACGGGCGTAGAACTCTCGTACACCAATCTACGGCGTAGCCAAATGAGGAACTATGCTGTAACTTCATCAAGGATGAAGAAAATTCTTTTAAGTGTTGGAATGAAGGTCTAGGCCATAGCTTGAATGATAGCTACACCCGTAGAAGTCTAGTAGTGGCATCTACACCAGAGTCCATAATACTGACTACGTCGTAGGTCTTTGGTCAACGTTGACTTCAGTCTTCAGTGTAATTGGGTGCTACGGCGTAGGTAGAGAGTGCTTCTACGCTGTAGTTAGCGCAAAATCATCATACTTCTAATATCTTCATTAATAACCTTTTAAATTCATGTCTTTTCATTTCAATGCTCATTTTTGTCCTGGAAATGAAACATAAACAAATAAAAGTATATATCTAAGTAAAATGACACAAAAGATGAGCATAATAGGAGGAAATTAACACTAAATTAACGGAATTATTTGATGTTATCACCTATAACAACCCATAAGGTTTTGTGGTGCGCCCCATAGACCGAAGTTTTGCCTATGACATTCTGTATGTGGTGCTATTAAAGGTATGTTTAACATAATCCTATTCTTTCTTGTGTGAAAAAAAAATTATAGGCTGTTTAAGAGTGGTTTGAGTTCGCTTATCTTGTAAATTGTAAATTTGTTCTTAACAATGATCACTGTATAAATTCATCGTCAAAACATGCGAGTTCACCAAGTTGAGTTGATCCAATAAACCAATTCTAGCAATTAATTTCTTCATCAAAATAAATAAATAAATAACCAACAACTTTTCACTGTTTAGAAAAAAAATATATATATATATATTGCAAACGGGTAAATTGTTAAGCAACAAGAAATACGTTATCGCGGCGAGAATTTTTTTATCTTTCAGTAGACGGAAACTTTGTATACTTTCGACGGATTTTTTTCCGAGTTCTGTTTTAGTGTTAAAATTTGCGTCTGAAAAAATCACATGTGATTTGTATGTTAGGAATCATGTGTGATTTCACAAATCATATGTGATTTCATAAAATCACATGTGATTTTAAAATTATAAATCACATGTGATTTTTCAGACGTAAATTTCAACACTCACAAAAAAGATTGAATTTTTTCTTTTCGAAAGTATATAGTAGTGCCCCTCTATAGAAAGATGATTTAATTATCGTTGTGATTGTATGATTTTTTTTACTTAACTATTAACGGTTTGTAAAGTATTTATTTTATTTTTCTAAAAAAAAAGGTGGGTATTTTTTTATTTTGATAAAAAAAACAGATGACCAAAATTAGTTTATTAAGTCTATAGAGAATTTGGGGTTTTTACTTTTCTCCTCTTTTTAAAAGCTTTTGTTCCTCACTAAGAAATATGATGTATTCGTGCTAGCCACACTACATCTTTTGAATACAAGAAAGCATCACATGTTCATTTTTAAAAAATCTTTTCGTTATTTTGTTTTGTTTTACTCTCTTTATCTACAGTCCATAAACTCGAAGTCATACTTAATATACTTATTGTTGGAGGTTATGAGCCCAGAACAGGGTAAGATAATCAATAGCCTAACTACGTACCAATAAAGGTTACCGGATATCACTTGGAATCGTGTTATCACTTTTCAAAGTAAACTATTCGACCCTAATGCCTGGGTATCACGAATATCTACTTGGGATAAGACCAAATGTTTGTTATTGAATTAGGCACAATTCAACAACCCTTGCGTATAATAGTGTTTATGTTTTCTGTATGTTATCATGCTCAACAATAATTCCCCTTAAATAGAAAAGTACTCATGGCTAATTAAATGGAATTATGAGAATTAATCGGCCCATTAATCTCCACATAATTACCCCATTATAGCCAAAGATAGTGGTTACATGACCAATTAAACGTGGTCATAATAGTAGATATAACTGTCATTTGAATAGGTCAAATCAGTTACATTTTTGCAGACATAGTCATCATTCTCCCATTTGCTTCTTTTCCTTATCTGTTCCACAGTAGCATTATCCCCATGATCCTCTGGAATAGCAGTGTTCAGGACATACACCACACTCATGCTGGATAACAAGAAATGCATCTTCTTTTGCCACCTTCTGAAATCAACACCTTCA
This sequence comes from Artemisia annua, assembly GCA_014162995.1. NCBI lineage: Eukaryota > Viridiplantae > Streptophyta > Magnoliopsida > Asterales > Asteraceae > Artemisia > Artemisia annua. The sequence continues at coordinate 55,225 of LBNU01037087.1, read as the reverse complement.
AACATTTCCAATTTTGAAAAGTTTGCAGCCATATGCCTCATAGCAGCAGCCATTGATTATCACAAAATAGTTTACTTTGATTGTTGGAGGTTATGAGCCCAGAACAGGGTAAGATAATCAATAGCCTAACTACGTACCAATAAAGGTTACCGGATATCACTTGGAATCGTGTTATCACTTCCCAAAGTAAACTATTCGACCCTAATGCCTGGGTATCACGAATATCTACTTGGGATAAGACCAAATGTTTGTTATTGAATTAGGCACAATTCAACAACCCTTGCGTATAATAGTGTTTATGTTTTCTGTATGTTATCATGCTCAACAATAATTCCCCTTAAATAGGAAAGTACTCATGGCTAATTAAATGGAATTATGAGAATTAATCGGCCCATTAATCTCCACATAATTACCCCCATTATAGCCAAAGATAGTGGTTACATGACCAATTAAACGTGGTCATAATAGTAGATATAACTGTCATTTGAATAGGTCAAATCAGTTACATTTCAGCAGAGTCTTAGCAGCAGACTCACAACACTAGCAGCAGAGTCAGTGCTAGCAGCAGAGTCTTAGCAGCAGACTCACAACACTAGCAGCAGAGTCAGTGCTAGCAGCAGAGTCTTAGCAGCAGACTCACAACACTAGCAGCAGACTCACACTAGCACAACCACTATTGAGTCAGGGTAATCAGGGACTTGATGGGTGTACACTTCGTACCTCCAAACCCATTTCCAAGTATGATTTCATCCCTCAAGTGCACTAAATTTTCCAACACTTATAGTACTTCAAGATTTTATGTATAGTTTTAAGTTAGCATGTTTGCATACCACACAGGCATATAAACTACTCTATATGTCTGAATGGTTTTTTCTTAAAAGACTTTCCTAAATATGATTGAATTTTAGTTATATGACTATGATCAATGTTTTTATGAGTTAGGAACTTAGGATATGTCTACCTCTTCAGTAAACCGCTCGATCGATACTCTCAACGAAGGTTTTTTTTAAAGATTCTTATTGTGTAGAAAAACCTCCTTGATACCCAGATGGTATTTTGAATGACTCTAGCTCTCTAGGTCTTAATTCTGGTAATTTAATACAGAAATCAGCACATGCATGATACGCGTGTTATTTGTTACCATTATTCCTATAAGACAAAAGCATTTGTTATTTTGTTAGTTATACAGAAGAAAACATTTCTTATGGTCAACTAATAACACGTATTATAAGGTAGAATAATATGCTATATGATTTACAGGTCATTTAAAAACATTTATGAATCGACTAATAACAAATCAAGCCCAAGATTGCTCACGTTAGCTAGTCCCTTAGAACCAATTAAAAAAACATTGTTCCTGCTTCATTCAAAAGTGACTTGCACAAATAAAAGAAAAAGTACCGTCATAATTGAATGGGGCTTTGCTAATTACAAAAATAGGTGGTCCATCGTGAGCAATCTTGGGCTTGCTTTGATTGGGTATGTCTTCGTAGTGACTAGTGACGTAATGTGATAATCCAACCCCAAATGATGCCAAGAATAAAGGAATAATCGCAAAAGATTTATAAAATTAGATTTACATCATGATTTGACAACTAAATGTGAAAAGTAAAAATAAAGAAAGAAATATTATGTTACAACATAATTGGATTATAAAAAATACTTGTGAACTCATTGTGTGAGTATAATTTTGTAAACTTTTTATAAATTTGTAAGAATATTGCATGTGCGAGTGAACTTGTGTCAGGGAAAACACACATCCGAATCCAAAAGCTGTGTCCTGCTAGTGTGTGGGGAATTGGATTGATGTTTGTTGTCTAGAGACACCAAAAGTATCATTATCACAAACGCAAACACAATTGGCCGGTTATAATTCATAGAGTAATCTATGAGAGTTCTTTCTGAATCCGAATGAGAGTACTTGGGTTCTCCAAATAACTAAAAGTGTAGCATGCCTGAATCTAACTGGGGTTTGCGGTGGTGGAGGGACTGGATCGGGAAAAAAAAGCAATTCTAGTTGTAAGATATCTAATGGGCTTTCTTACATGGCATGGGTGATAACGCATTTAAAAGAAGCTATACGCATTTACAATACTAGTAGAAATTGTTAGTGTGTTTATCCTACAGGAACATAGAAGAATTAATGTGCGTTTATGTTGATTCATGAGTAAAAGAGTTGGTAACATAAGTGGGTTGGGTTGGTTGGATCGGGTCACGGGTCTAAATGAGTTTGAGTTTAAATGGGTTCAGATTTAGATGAGTTTGTTTTAGAAATATAGGTTTAAATGGGTCTGAGTATAGATGAGTTGGGGTTCGGGTCTATATGGGTTTTGGTCATTTAAAAAAAATGAATAAAATATGGAAAAAATGAAGAAAAAAAAATAATAATATAAAAAGTAAAAGAAAATAGTTTTGATCCGTTAGACCCGTTGGATAATTGTTATATAATTGCACTTTCAATCAAATAATCAACTAGACACATCTATAATATTTAGAGAGATCTAACTAGACTCATCTCCTAATAGATATTTGCCAACTCATGTTTAACCAACTGGACTAAAAGAAAGGTTTATGTGTACTCTTCCCTCAAAAGGTACTCGTCTCTCCTATTTAGCTTACTTTATATAGNTTTGAATTTAGAGTGTTAACTGAGTGTTTTTTGGTTGTTTCAGGACTAAATTGGTTTTTATAGTAGACATTTGTAGGCTTAATTAGGATGCATTTGTTGTTGTATTGTTATAGGTAACTTATTTTTGTGAACAAATATAAGGCTATATAGTTTTTGGATGTTTCGAGTGGCTTGGATATGGTTATTACTTTATAATGCACTATGTAGGTACTTTTGAAAGTGTTTGAAATTGCTTGTAGATGCATATGTGAGGCGACAAGTAGTGGTATATGCTGCCTGACTTGAAAAGATAAAATGATGCATTATTTAGATACTTGGAATATGGTTAAATGCATATTATTGGTGCACATGCAGTTGCAATCTGAGATGTATTGTACCTTCTCTAATTTTATGGGTTTCTGTTTGTTTGAGATTTGTCATAAGACCGATGTTTATGTTGCTATAAGTTCAACAATGACTCTGTACACTTTGTTTAGATTTGTCATAAGATTGTTATTTAATTATATGTGCTGGTTGTAAATAATTTGCTACAAGTTTTGCTCGTTTTATTTTTTTTGTGTTTAACAAATGGCATGATGTTATTTTTTGATAATCATGAGGCAAAGATCCTAAGCCAAGTGCATACATCATTGTTTTCTGTTAGCAATTCTTTGGCTTGGGGTTTATTTTTGCTGGGAACATTTTGCTTTATAGATTTATATTGCTTGGTAAAATTTTAGGCGTAAATTTTCTAAATAGTTGATTCCGGAGTCCGTTGGTATATGGGCTTTCAGGTTTGTTGCCAAAAAGTGATAATTCGTGTATGCATCGTCTATTGTTGATGGCAATACATTGTGGCTTGATTGTCATGATATTCTAAACAAGTCATTGTGCTTTTAACTTGGAACTATGTTAATGGTATTCATGGTCTTCTGATATTTTTTGATTATGCTTCGTAGTTATGCCTTTTGGCTATACATTTTTTGTTTAATTTGTGGTGGTAATTGTGTTCCGATAAAGTTTGATATGGGCTCAAAAGTATGGAGTGTATACCTATCAAGTCACAAAACCTTTCGTTAACTTGATAGTAATAATATTTTTCTTCTTCAGAATAGATTGAAACTTAGGTGTCAATTTGACAGTGAATATGTCCTTTGATGTTGAACGAGTGGTCCTGTCGTGGGGAGACAAAGTGAAAATTGGTTTGAATATTGAAGAAAGTACAAAAGAGGTAACTAATAACAAAAGATGGTCCTGCGGCATTTAATGATCCATTTATCCCTTGTAATGGATATGGAAGTTTGGTTAATGACCATTTATAACCCATAGAGGATCCATTCATAAGCTTAAATTAATTTATGTATACACTAAAAGTAAAGTTATAACTTATTAATAATAAATTGAGTACGGTCATGCGTTTTAAAAAATTAAAAACATAAAAACATATTTAGAATTATTAATACATTAGTAAAATTATATATGTCTATATCTTAAAATATTTTAATATTTTTATTAAAAACTATTTTTAAACAGTTTTATATGATACTCTAATAATAAACTACTAGTAAAATATTGATTAAATTTGTTAGGTATTATCTTCTTCAAAATGATGATTATTCATTTTCTATATTACTTTTATTTTTTTATATTACGGTTGTGCATATATCATTGTTTACTGTTAGCATTTCTTTGGTCTTGGTTTGGGGTTTTATTTTTTGCTGGGAACATTTTGCTTTACTGATTTATATTACTTGATCAAAAAATTAGGTGTAAAGTTTCTGAATAGTTGATTCTGGAGTCCGTTGGTATATGGGTTTGCACAGGTTGTATATTTGTTTCTTAAAGATGGTAGGGGCCGCAATTGAGTTTGTCATTGTTGTTGTCTGGTGATTGTTATTGTTTTGCAAATTTTTGTGTTTGGTTAACTGAAATAATTACTGTAATATGAGATTTCAGGTTTGTTGCCAAAAAGTGATAATTCGTGTATTGCATCATCTATTATTGATGGAAATACATAGTGGCTTGATTGTCATGATATCTAAACATGTCGTTATGTTTAAAATTTCAAACTATGTTAATGGTATTCATGGTCTTCTGATATTTTTCAGTTATGCTTCGTGGTTATGCCTTTTGGCTATACATTTTTTGTTTACTTTTTTGTGGTAATTGTGTTCCGATAAAGTCTGATATGAGATCAGAAGTATGGAGTGTACAACTATCAAGTCGCAAAACCTTTCGTTAACATGATAATAATAATATTTTTCTTCATGGAATGAAACTTAGGTGTTAATTTGACAATCAATATGTCGTTTGATGTTGAAAGAGTGGTCCTTTCGTGGGGAGACAAAGTGAAAAATAGTTTGATAAAGTCTGATATGAGATCAGAAGTATGGAGTGTACAACTATCAAGTCACAAAACTTTTCGTTAACTTGATAATAATAATATAATTCTTCATGGAATGAAACTTAGGTGTTAATTTGACAATGAATATGTCCTTTGATGTTGAACGAGTGGTCCTGTCGTTGGAAGACAAAGTGAAAATTAGTTTGAATATTGAAGAAAGTAAAGAAGAGGTCACTAATAACAAAAGGTGGTTCTGCGGCATGTAATGATTCATTTATCCCTTGTAATGATATAGATTTGGATATGGAAGTTTGGTGAATGGCCATTTATAATCCTTAGATGATCCATTCATAAGCTTAAATTAATTTATGTATATACTAAAATTAAAGTTATAACTTATTAATAATAAATTAAGTACGATTATGTGTTTTAAAAAATTAATAACATGAAAACACATTTAGAATTATTAATACATTAGTAAAATTATATATGTTTATATCTTAATACAATTTAATATCTTTATTAAAAACTATTTTTAAATAGTTTTATATGATACTCTAATAATAAACTACTATTAAAATATTGATTAAATTTATTAGATATTATCTTCTTAAAATGATGATTATTCATTTTCTATTTTACTTTTATGTTTTTATATTACAGTCATATCATTGTTTTCTGTTAGCAAATCTTTGGTCTTGGTTTGGGGTTTTATTTTTTTCTGGGAACATTTTGCTTTACAGATTATATTGCTTGGTCAAGAATTTAGGTGTAAATTTTCTGAATAGTTGATTCTGTAGTCCGTTGGTATATGGATTTTGCACGGGTTGTATATTTGTTTCTTAAAGATGGTAGGGGTCGCAATTGAGTTTGTCATTGTTGATTTTTGGTGACTGTGATTGTTTTGCAAATTTTTATGTTTGGTTGAATGAAATAATTATTGTAATATGGGCTTTCAGATTTGTTGCCAAAAAGTGATAATTCGTGTATGCATAGTCTATTGTTTATGGCAATACATAGTGGCTTGATTTTCACGATATTCTAAATATGTTGTTGTGTTTTTAATTTCAAACTATGTTAATGATATTCATGGTCTTCTGATATTTTTTTTATTTTACTTCGTGGTTCTGCATTTTGGCTATACATTCTTTGGTATAGATCGAAACTTGGGTGTCAATCTGACAGTGAATGTGTGCTTTGATGTTGAACGAGTGGTCCTATCATAGTGAGATAAAGTGAAAATTGGTTTGAATATTGAAGAAAGTACAGAAGAGGTGATGCGTATTTTCATCCTGTTTTACATTTATAAACTAAGACGTACAAGGATAAACACATGCTAACGGGCAGAGAACCCGGTCGTATGTAGTAAAGCCTAGGTAAATTCGAGTGTCGTCCCTAGAGCTGTTGTGAAAGAGATCAAAGCATGTTATGTGGTAAAAGATGATAATAGAATAATGGTTTGAAAGAATTGAATAGTAATTTGTCACAATGCACATCACAGATTAGAATCAAGAGAAAGAAGGAAGAGATAAAGCTTTAATCCAAGTAATTCATGTAATAGTTCAAGATCGGAAACATCATACAGTGGCATAAATATCACTAAGAATTGCAGGGTAAGGTCGTCCTAGTCTATCTTTCCTTCCTATCGCCTCAGGAACCACGGGCATTTCCCATGAAGTAAGCCGGGGTTGGATATTTGGTTGAGTCATTAAGCGCCAAATCTAATAGATCACATTCGGCAGAGATCCGGCCTTTCGACATCTTAAATCTCTCTAACTTCTTAAGTACCTCCGCTTGTAAGGTGTTCCTATGGTCAATTCCCACACAAGGCAGTATGGTCAGTTGTCATCCCTCCCATTTCCTCGCAATCCATCAGGCTAGTGTCCTATGGTCAATTCTTCTAGCCTACTAACTAAACTGGGGTCTTAATTCAGTTTAAGCTAGCGTAATATAATACTACCGAAACTAGTTCATGTGAATGGACAGAGAAGATATCTCTACGAAGTAATAAAAGAGAACAAATAACTGAATTGAACTTGAATTAACAATAAGTATTCATCAAATGATTAAGGGAAATCGTAATAGAATCCAAACTCGAATACAAATGATTAATGTAGACGAGAGCCTATCTTCTGGCTCCTAACTCCTTCATCTTATTCTGTGGGTGCTCTCCCCAAACCCTAGAAGGAGGTTTGGGAAAGGAGAGATGATCAAAAGTAGCAAAATCGTCCGGTATTTATAGGCCAGGGAACTGCTACGGCGTAACACTATTACAAGTTACGCTGTAGCTTTTGTAATCTTCAATTGATCTTATCCGTAGGTCCAGTTACGGCGTAGTTGGAAGAATTGTTACGTCGTAATCTCAATTACGCCGTAGATATAAAGTAGTGATACGCCGTAGTCTTTAATAAGTTCTTCAAGTTAGCCACGGACTCTTCAATACGTCGTAACATTGTTACTAGTTACGGCGTAATCTTCAACATGTGGATAATTCCACATCATCATATTGCTACGGCATAACTTCATCACTCAGTTACGCCGTAATCTTCAAATCGAGGATAATCCTACGTCATAAAATAGCTATGGCGTAACCTTATTACTTAGTTACGCCGTAGTCTTCTTGTAACAACATGCTTAAATCTTGTCTTAAGTCCAACTTCATCCATTTGTTGTTTCATACCCTATCAACAGTCTTAAAACAAAATAGGAAGCAATAAGACTCTATAATAGACAATAATAAGCTAAACAAAAATGATAGATGGGCCTAATAAATAGGCATAACCGTGGACCTACCTCATTAATAACTTGTACATTTATCAAATGTACAAGTTATTAATGCGGTAGGTCCACGGTTAGGCCTATTTATTAGGTCCATGTATCACATCTCTAAGCTAAAATCATCCAATATGAGGGGTAATTGATGCTTAGAATATCAGATAATTTGATGTTATCAAGAGGTAACTAATAACAAATGTGGTCATGCGGCATGTAATGATCCATTTATCCCTTGTAATATTATAGATATAGATATGGATGTTTGGTGAATGACCATTTATAATCCATAGATGATCCATTCATAAGCTTAAATTAATTTATGTATACACTAAAAGTAAAGTTAGAACTTATTAATAATAAATTAAGTACGATCATGCATTTTAAAAAAAATTAATAATATGAAAACATAACTAGAATTATTAATGCATTAGTAAAATTATATATATCTATATCTTCAAATATTTTAATACCTTTATTAAAAACTATTTTTAAACAGTTTTATATGATACTATAATAATAAACTATTAGTAAAATATTGATTAAAGTTGTCAGACATTATCTTCTTCAAAATGATGATTATTTCTTTTCAATATTACTTTTATGTTTTTATATTACAGTCCATGTATGGATTGTATTTCTTGAGACTATAATTATATATCATAGTTTATCTTAAACAATTTATGTATTTTTGCCAACGATGATTACAAAATGTGCATTAAGTTATGAGATTATTGTTAACGTTTTTTTGTTTATATATAATGGATATCCAATAACCCAATTCATATAGGGGATATGTATAAGGATTGATGACATGACTTAACTGGACATGGGTGATGAAAAGATAAAGAAAAAATGGATGTAGATGTACTTTCACCCAATCTATATCCGATCTATTTACATCTCTGTCTTGCTTATATAAACTCTAGTACTTATTATCAACAACCAAATCTTGACAAGAGAGGTTGTTGAAAATATGAGAAGTTGGGTTGAAATTATTTGAGAGAATGCATTCTATCTTGGTGGGAACCGAGATCATCTTCGAGCTTGTCTAGGTCATATGCTCTATTGTGTCGCTATCTCTGCGCCATACAATATTTCATTCTTTATTGCTAGGAGAATAGAGTTTGTTAGGAAGAAAGCAGGGTTGAATTTGCCCTATGGCATGTTGTTGACTCGTCTTTATCATCATGTCATGGATGATTTCCCGCATCTAGTTCGGAAAAATATCTATTCCATGATCATGCCATGCTTCCACTCACTCAAAACGATGAGCGTAGGTGATGCGTGGGTTTTGCAACCTTTGCAGTTAGGTTTTACCTCTAAAGGGATCTTGAGAAGCTTACAACCCCCACCAGGCAGTGTACCAGACCGATGTTGTATAGTGAAGTGGCAAGTACCGGGGGATTGATCGTTCTCTATGTGAATAGTGTCGTTAGGCTTGAAAAGCTACTCTAATTAGGTCTAAGGGTTGAGGGATGATTCTTTTTGTATTTTTATATTTTATGAAAGCAAGTAAAAATCTCGGTTTTTGAAAGAGTGGGCGGATTTAGTTGCTAGTCAACTAACCCAAATAACTACTTTTGAAAATAAAATAAAATAACGAGAAAAAGTAAATGGTTGTGAAACTTATATGAGAGAAATATGTGTTTACTTAGATTTCCTTACTCCCTAGCTATCTTTTATATGTTAATTCTTTTGTTGTAATTGTGTGGATGAAGGGTTGTATTCCTTTAAACTATTCGTAGGGCCGTGTACGATCTTCCCTAACTCTATAAGCTCCTACTTCACTCCTATGTCGAGCCGACTAAAAGCTCCTAACATGGGATCATTAGAATTCGCTCATGCATTAAATACATCCAAATAATCGTAGTACACATCTGATTCATGTTTCTTAAGACGTTCAAGCAAGTTACCGTATAGGAGGTTAGCCAGTTTTCTTAAGCCTAACATCGACTTCACCCACCCACAATAATCACAAACAAACCAACAACATATAATCAATAGCTAGGTTTGTTAGGTCACCATATTCATAACATAAACAACCATGAAATCTAAACAACAAAGAAGAAGAAGATGAGAATGGAAGGAACTCTAATATGTGATATATTAAACTTGTATTGCTTGAGAACCAACAAGCCTAATACAAGGCTTACACATAGTTTATATAGGGGAGTCCAAGGGTTTCTTCCTAAGTCTTACAACTTTACATGCATGGCCCTTGGACTTCCTCACATTGTAACATTACATCATAAATTAACTAAACATAAATGATAAAGTGTAAACATAATAAGTCTAATATGCAAAAAAAAATGTTCCCTATTCGCAAGAAATCTTCTTATTCGCAAAGGAAGACCCCTTATTCGCAATTTAGACTCCTTACTCGCAAGATTTTGTCTTACTCGCAAGATAGAAAGAGCCTTACTCGCAGAACGATAAGGCAAAAGGCTTACTCGCCAGAACAATTCCTACTCGCTAAAAATTGATATTCGCTACTCTAAATTAAGCGTATTCGCTAAACCCTTGACCTTTCTTATTCGCTATTTCCCTTAAAACTCTTATTCGCTGAAACCTAAAGCAAATGCTTATTCGCTAATACCTAGAACTCGTATTCGCTAAAACCCCATAGAAATCCTTATACGCTATTTGTTAAAAAACCCTTAAACCCTACTGTATTAAATTTTACGTCCAAAAACAAATATTAAGAGAGATTTAAAAAAAAAGGTTTTGAAACAAATAAAGATTAAGAATATGAAGTAACGAGTCTAACGAGTAGAAAAACAAGGTTTAACGAGCTAAAATTTGAATCAAAAGAGATTAAAAAACTACCCAAACTAATCTAAACAACCACTAATATCCCTAGGCGAATGATACCACTTGTTAGGTCACCATATTCATAACATAAACAACCATGAAATCTAAACAACAAAGAAGAAGAAGATGAGAATGGAAGGAACTCTAATATGTGATATATTAAACTTGTATTGCTTGAGAACCAACAAGCCTAATACAAGGCTTACACATAGTTTATATAGGGGAGTCCAAGGGTTTCTTCCTAAGTCTTACAACTTTACATGCATGGCCCTTGGACTTCCTCACATTGTAACATTACATCATAAATTAACTAAACATAAATGATAAAGTGTAAACATAATAAGTCTAATATGCAACCTATTACAAATGTAATGACCGACACTTTTCATTACGTGAAACGTGATCCTAACAAGGTTTCATTAGATCCAAGCAAACACAATAAAGACCTAGCCTAGCATGTTAATTGAAAGACAAGCGTAAGATATAATCACACAATATATAGACATATTGAATGATTTGAAAAAGACTTATCTTCAATTAAGCATCCAAGTTTCAAGGGTGGAAAACCCTCAAAAATACAGTCGAAAAACGAGCTAGGGTTTCTTCCCAAAAGTTGCACAACAATGAATGAAAATTAGACGAATATATATATAATTTACAATCTGATGGCGTCACCTTATAGAGCGTGACGCCGTCACCTCGCCGCCAAAACACTATTCAGATTGCTCAGATCCACTTCTGACGCCGTCCCCTTCTAAATCTTTCTGGGCCGTCTCCTTGTATCTTATAACGTGACGACCTACAACTTGTAACACGTGACGTCGTCACGTATTAAATCTCCAGAATCTTTCTGGGGCGTCTAGTGTAAAAATCATCCACTTTGTTGTCAAAGCGTGACGTCGTCACCTGGTAGAGCGTGACGCCGTCAGGTACAATTTCCAACATATTTTGAGACTTTGTCGTTTTCTTCACTTTTATGCTCCAAAAACGTCTAAAATGCTTCCTTTACCAGATTTCTTCTTCAAAGTACCTAAAATGACAAAAGGAACGATTTAATGCAATATTTGATCAAATAATTACGGATTAGGGCTTAAATGACCCCCTAAAAGCGTAACACTTTTCGCTTCATCAAATACCCTTACACTTGAGATTTGCTTGTCCTCAAGCAAATGCGCTTTTATTCCAATCAAAATTTGAGCTAGGGTTCATTTACACGAGTATAAAAGTAATTACAACAAATAGTTATTCAACCCTAGTCATAACAAGCGCAGAAATCATACACTAGCACCTCACAAATAGTGTTTGGATACTCTCATCTCTCGGGTGTTATAAACCTATATAACTAAATGGAAATGGATGAAATATCACTCTCTACCTGTCATAGCAAATAGATTACCATAGGCTTGGGAAAGGATCAAAAACCTCCTCCACTAGGCCTAAGCACCTAAGATAAACTATCAAAGAGGGCTTTACAAAGGGTTATAATGTTAGGTGTAGGGATATGATAAACACGGTTTGGTTGGAATAAAGGGTATTTTTATTGGTGGCGAGTTAACTATCTTGATCAAATACATGCGCAAGGTTGTGTTGCTAAGCTAAGACTCGACATCGACTTAGGCTAAAAAGAAAATAACATAAAAATAAATAAAGATAAAATGAAACGGGATGGTAGTCCGTATGTTTTTTCTACTTTTCTTTTTCTAATTTTTTTTTCTTGCCCTACCATCCAAAATAATACATCATAGGGGCCTCGGTTCTCCCCTTACACCTGAACTTTTACATACTTTACAATTAACTATTCTAATGACTCGAATTAAGATAATTGAAAAACTTGGAGTACTTTAAGATATTAACGCACATATGGGGGTAATAATTGACTTCTTCCTCATTACTCCATTACATTAGTACTTTACCCATGAGTTCCAATCATCCCAAAAGAATATGTACAAGGATATGACTCGACTTAGCAACCATGTAAGTAATAAGACAATTAACTAAGGGTTTAAACATATGTTGTCACAATAATGCACTAAAGATGAGTGCATACAAGGTAGACTAAGGCGATTTGGGTGGATTGTAAACAAATTCTTCCTTTAAGTAAAATGCTTAAAGTTAGAAACGAAAAGATAGGCTCTGAGGGGTGTACTAGGGGTATCGTGTACTAAAAATGAGTACATCGCTAAGGTGTGGGAGAATTACTTGACCAATGAAGTCAGTGTAATTATAATACGGGTGTAAAACATGGGTTATCCTAATGCCTCTTATCATGTAGTAAATCTAACTACACGAATGTAGTCCCACTTGTGGATTTGGGATGGTCACTAACGCAAGATCTAGAATCTATAAAGTACCGGTACACACACAAGACCAACAATGAATGCTTTTCCTAACAATTCTAGGGGCGAACCTTACATATTTGGGGGAAAATTTTTGAGTGGTTCGGTTTTTGTGCTAGTCATACAATTCCCTATCCATGAGACGCTTATTAAGACTAAAGTTTAACTCCTATATGTTGTAAAAAAATTTAAATTTGGCGCTAAAATTGCCCTAACAAATATTTCTCTCAGTTTTATTACACATCTACCATTAAACAGAACAAAAATCAAGCATAATTGCATTTTCTTAGGTGTCTTCATTTACCCCCTTACACTTAAACCAAACATTGTCCCCAATGTTCACATAAAAGATGTAAAAGTAGAAAAAGAAAGAATGAAACAAATACTCCCCTGATTCGTTTGATGTGGATCGTGTGGTAACATGGTTAGATCTTTGTGGAAAACTAGAAGGGGGGTTGAATAGTTTACCGCTTTTTAATCTAATTATCTTTTAAAAACTTTCGTATAATCAAAGATATAATCTAAGTTATACTTTACAAACAATCAAAGATGTAAGCATGGATACTATCAAAGATATGATCTAAAAGATAATGAGTAGCAAGTAAGAATAAAGAAAGAAACGATCAAACCATGACACGAGTATTTATCGTGGTTCGGCTACAAGGAACTCTATTTTCCTTGCCGCCCGAGTAATCCACTCAAGTAGCTTTAGAAGCACTTAGTCAACAAACTCCTTCCGGTGAGAGAACCTTCAACTCGTCGTTACACGTTTATCCGTACAAAGCTAAATACCGAGTTCTAGTTCAAGGGTAGAACCAACCTATCATCGCCTAATCTTTACCGACACTAAGCTATGATGTCGAGTTGTTTACCAAGGGTACAACTGTCACACCCCAAAATCGGGCCTGCGGAAGTTACATGTCGCTGGGGTGTAACTCAATTGGTAGGTTTTCATCTTAGTCATTTAGAATAAAATTGTTTAACAAAAACGTTGAATTTACATTGTTAAAAGTATTGCAGAAGTAGGCCCTCAAAATAGTTAAAACGGTCCCCAAATGAACATCAGAGTCTTCCATGACCATGCCATGCCCTGCCAAAACCTCCAGTAGCGTGCCATTGCTTAATACCTGAAAATACATGCTAAAACGTCAACACGAGGTTGGTGAGTTCATAGAGTTTAATAAAAATGAATTGCATTAGGATGAAGATTTCCCAGCGAAGGCATTGTAAATCCACCCGGTTCCAAGTCTCGGCCATAACAACACTCGAAACCTGTGTGTTTACAACCCACCGCCAAACATGATTTGGTTTATGTAAACAATTGTAATATTTGAGCCAAAAGTCAAAGATATGTGTAAATATACAACCATGTAATGTAGGGGTATCATGCCATACCCAGGCAATGTATGAGTATCATGCAATACTCAGGCAATGTATGAGTATCATGCCATACTCAGGCAATGTATGAGTATCATGCCATACTCAGGCAATGTATGGGTATCATGCCATACCCAGGCAATGTATGGGTATCATGCCATACCCAGGCAATGTATGGGTATCATGCCATACCCAGGCAATGTAGTTATCTCTATACTTATGAAATGTAGGTTGTAACATATGAGCACTTAAAGCGTTTGAATAAACAAAGAAAAATTTGAGTAAGGCAATTGGTGTTTAAGTAAGAAAGTAGCATGTTCAAGTAAAACAAGCATTGCATTCATGTAAAAACGAGCATGTATTCTCCCCCATAATAGTTATGAAATAAGTTAAAATAGGGGGCATGAACTCACTTGTAGTGATGGAACAATGAATATGTAATGGACAGGGCAACAAGGCGCTAACACTAGCCGCAACTTGGATGGTTAGAAATTTTTAAGATAGAAATCCTACTAATCCATAGGTTTATATTTCAAAACCTTGTAATGGATTATGTTTAGTTCTTGTAAATGAAGTTATCTTTGAAAAATTTTGTCTTCCCTTGATGTTTGATGTGGAACGAGCCAAGAAGAAGAAGAACAAGAGAGAAGAAAAATTTCTTGATCAATTTTATTTTACCATGCAACTATGAGTAAAAATTAGGTGTAATGGGGTTTATGTTGGTGAGATTAGGGGCCAAAATGTGTCCCTTGGACACATAAAAACCGGCCACCTCAAGGAGGTGATGGGTTTGTCATCTTTTTGTGCACTATAATGTTTACGGGGTACCGTTTAGTGTATAGTTTTGTAATTTTAGCGTTATCGGGTACCGGGTTAATTAAAAATAAATTTTAACGGAACAAGACGGGATATTACAAAGTTGTAAAAATTACAAAAATATACTTTTTGTGAGCATTGGGTGTTTCGATAGTTATGGTCTAGTTGATACAATTTTTGTTATATATAAATGCAAGTAATGATTTAATTTTTGGTAACTTACCAAAATATATAATATATAATTTAATAAAACTTAGTGGAAATATAACTAATATATAAAAATATTAGTGCTCTAGTGGAATTTGTTTGGTGTATTGGTTAAAAACAATAATCATGTGTTATTATTTATTTGAAGATAAATAAATAAATGTAACTTGAAATTATATATTCTACGAGTGGGATAGAATGCAAATGATGTCGTGATGAAATGTAGACTTACCCTAGTCTATGAAATGTATGATGAACGATGTCTCATGATAGTGTGACTTAACCTACCCGGTTTCGTCAAATGAATATCCGTAAACCTAGTTTACGTGAAATAATGAATAGTGATTTGAAAATGACCTGAATTAGCGAATTGTGACATTCGCCCACCCAAAAAGGAATTCAGTCCCTGAATTCAGCTAGTGTTGATCTCTGGAGTGGACTCGGTGAAAAGATGTGGGTGCCCTAATGTGGCTTGCCATAGAACGAAAGCTTGAGGTTGAATTATGATTAGTTGACGTGCTTCTAGATGGCGATGCACGAGGTGATGAAGGTGTGAATGTTCTTGCAACGTTTGAGTACGCACACATGAATGAAATATTTGGGAATTGGGTAGAGAATTCAATCCAGACAAAATTTTATTATAACTATTCTTAGTATTGCAAAATTCATCTCTGAGTCGGATATAGGTGGTCAGCCCATATCCTACTGTCCCGGGTCGAATATAGATGACCAGTC
The DNA here is from genome assembly GCA_014162995.1 of Artemisia annua. Taxonomy (NCBI): domain Eukaryota; kingdom Viridiplantae; phylum Streptophyta; class Magnoliopsida; order Asterales; family Asteraceae; genus Artemisia; species Artemisia annua. The sequence goes on along the minus strand of LBNU01037087.1, from coordinate 39,216 downwards.
TATATTCCACCGAGGTTCCATGAATTTTGAAATATTTAGCTCAGTTATACTAATACTATGTCCTTCACATATGGGAAGATGTTCTGAAAGACTAAGGCAGGTGACCAAAACTCGAGGTCGAATGATGAAATTACGTAAGGAGAAAGCGTAACGCAGTGACATACACGATACGTGAGCATGCTTATATGGAAGAAAATTATAGTGATCAACTAGAATAAGTGAGTATAATATATCTGATGAGATACAATCTCATCACATATGTCAGCAACAAACCACATAGGAGGCATCATCTTGGCAGGCAGGCACGTGGCGGTCATAGGGTTAAGTTTTCATGAAAGTAGCTATAGTCTAGGTTTTAAAAACACCCGGTTCTCTATAGCCAAGGCTCTGATACCAATCTGTCACACCCCCAAAATCGGGTCTAGCGGAAGCTTACATGTCGCTGGGGTGTAACTCAATTGGTATCACAACACAAGTACAAAGAACGGTTTTCATCTTAGTCATTTAGAATAAAATTGTTTAACAAAAACGTTGAATTTACATTGTTAAAAGTAATGCGGAAGTAGGCCCTCAAATTAGTTAAAACGGTCCCAAAATGAACATCAGAGTCTTCCATGACCATGCCATGCCCTGCCAAAACCTCCAGTAGCGTGCCATTGCTTAATACCTAAAAATACATGCTAAAACGTCAACACGAGGTTGGTGAGTTCATAGAGTTTAATCAAAATGAATTGCATTAGGATGAAGATTTCGCACTGAAGGCATTGTAAATCCACCCGGTTCCAAGTCTCGGCCATAACAAGACTCGCAACCTGTGTGTTTACAACCCACCACCAAACATGATTTGGTTTATGTAAACAATTGTAATATTTGAGCGAAAAGTCAAAGATATGTGTAAATATACAACCATGTAATGTAGGGGTATCATGCCATACCCAGGCAATGTATGAGTATCATGCCATACTCAGTCAATGTATGAGTATCATGCCATACTCAGGCAATGTATGAGTATCATGCCATACTCAGGCAATGTATGGGTATCATGCCATACCCAGGCAATGCATGGGTATCATGCCATACCCAAGCAATGTATGGGTATCATGCCATACCCAGGCAATGTATGGGTATCATGCCATACCCAGGCAATGTAGTTATCTCTATACTTATGAAATGTAGGTTGTAACATATGAGCACTTAAAGCGTTTGAATAAACAAAGAAACATTTGAGTAAGGCAATTGGTGTTTAAGTAAGAAAGTAGCATGTTCATGTAAAATAAGCATTGCATTCATGTAAAAACGAGCATGTATTCTCCCCCAAAACAGTTATGAAATAAGTTAAAATAGGGGGCATGAACTCACCTGTAGTGATGGAACAATGAATATGTAATGGACAGGGCAACAAGGCGCGAACACTAGCCGCAACTTGGATGGTTAGAAATTTTTAAGATAGAAATCCTACTAATCCATAGGTTTATATTTCAAAACCTTGTAATGGATTATGTTTAGTTCTTGTAAATGAAGATGTCTTTGAAAATTTTTTTCTTCCCTTGATGTTTGATGTGGAACGAGCCAAGAAGAAGAAGAACAAGAGAGAAGAAAACTTTCTTGATCAATTTTATTTCACCATGCAACTATGAGTAAAAATTAGGTGTAATGGGGTTTATGTTGATGAGATTAGGGGCCAACATGTGTCCCTTGGACACATAAAAACCGGCCACCTCAAGGAGGTGGTGGGTTTGTCATCTTTTTGTGCACTATAATGTTTATGGGGTACCGTTTAGTGTATAGTTTTGTAATTTTAGCGTTATCGGGTATCGGGTTAATTAAAAATAAATTTTAACGGAACAAGACGGGATATAACAAAGTTGTAAAAATTACAAAAATATAATTTTTGTAAGCATTGGGTGTTTCCATAGTTATGGTCTAGTTGATACAATTTTTGTTATATATAAATGCAAGTAATGATTTAATTTTTGGTAACTTACCAAAATATATAATATATAGTTTAATAAACATTAGTGGAAATATAACTAATATATAAAAATATTAGTGCTCTAGTGGAATTTGTTTGGTGTATTGGTTAAAAACTATAATCATGTGTTATTATTTATTTGAAGATAAATAAATAAATGTAACTTGAAATTATATATTCTACGAGTGGGATAGAATGCAAATGATGTCGTGATGAAATGTAGACTAACCCTAGTCTATGAAATGTATGATGAACGATGTCTCATGATAATGTGACTTAACCTACCCGGTTTCGTCAAATGAATATCCGTAAACCTAGTTTACGTGAAATAATGAATAGTGATTTGAAAATGACTTGAATTAACGAATTGTGACAACAACCACTCCCGTTAGTTCTTTTACAAGGGTACAACAAATCCCGTCACACTATGTATTTTAAGGCCTAAAATACTAACCGATCACTTCTACACAAAATACAAATTAAGTATAAACTACTAAAGTCTATACATAACAAAGCTAACAAGTCTTGCAACTTATGAGTTAAAACTTGTAACTTCTTGGATGAACTTGTGAACTCCTTTGCTACATAAGAGAATCACACAAGTCAAATGTTACTGAGTTAGATGAGAGGATATGTGAAGTGATGAGAGATTTCTTTCAAGTAGTTTGGTATTTATACACAAACAAGCATCAGCTTTGGCAGAAACGGCGGCACCCTCAAAAGGGTTCCGCCCGTGTAACTCCAGGGTTCCGCCAGAACTGACACTACAAAACTTGCACACAAAGTTGTAATAAATCTCTCCAAGACAAACAAGGTCACATCAACTTATTTCATGCATTGACTCAATGTGGAATGCTTCCAAACATGTGTAAGAACCAAAGATGGTCAAACACATAAACTTTCCATAAATGCATATTAATGAGATGTGACACTTTCTTTTTAAAGAAGTAAAAACTTATGTTATGTTTAAAAAGAAATGTAAAGTCTAGTTTATACAAGACTTAAATTTAAAGTGATGATTTACTTATAAGTTAAAGTTTGTACTTTGTCATTAACAAAACATAGCAAAGATCGTAAAATATAAATAACGTTTTTAGGCGATATTTGTATTAACAATCTCCCCCTTTTTGTTGATGACAAAATGTAAACTTTATTTATAAGTAAGTCACTATGTTTAGTGTTAAGTCTTATAAAGTTTAAAACTTGTTTTATGAAAATAATAAAAAGAAGTGAAAAAGTTAGAGATGAAAACAAGTTAAACTTCTCCCCCTTTTTGTCAAAACAAAAAGAGGAGTAGCGTAGCGGAACATATGCACGTGCTCCCCCTTGGACAATACTCCCCCTAAATGGAGTGCCAAGTTAGTAGTCATGGATTTTGAACCTACAAAGAAAGAATTAGTTACAATTCTCATGCTCCCCCTTGAATATTACTCCCCTTAATCGGAGTATCAAGAAAGGGAAACATGAGTAATTATCCTACAAAAGAAAGTTAGTGTTGAAAACACAAGATATACATGTTACCATAACAAGGTATAGTGCAATCACACTACTACAATGGTCAACAAACAAAGCATATCTCATAGTAGAATGAAATTCATTTCATGTAAAATATGACTTTAGAAAGTCAAAGACAAGAAATGATGTAATTAATCATCCTATTTCTAAAAATGGAAGACACAAGAAAAAGAAACAAAAGAAATGATAAAATCCTACATCTTTAAAAGGAAACCATCACTTTCCTTAATGAGAAACATTTTCCTAAAACAAGGGTAAGGTTGTTTGGAGGAGGAAAACGTGTGTTGGAGGATGTAGTGGGTTTTATTTTGATTTTGTTGGAAGAGAAATTCTCTTGGTTTGTTGGTTGGTTGTAGACTCTTGACTTGAGATGGTTGACACAAGGATTCTAGATGGTCCAAAATGTGGTTTAAGATAAACCTCATTTCAAAGGTTAGCTCCCGGATTTTCGTTCGACATCTTTCGGTAATGTGAGCCGTTCTTTCACAATGACCGCAATCATGTCGGGGTGGTGGAAATGGGATTTTATTTGTTGGTGGTGGAGCACTTGTGCTTGATGGAGCTAGGGTGGATGGTTGAGAGGTGTTTTTGTTTCCTATACTTGTTGAATCAAAGTTTAGGGAAGACTCTTGTGGTGGTTGTTATGTTTGTTGGATATAATGGCGGAAGCTTGGTTCTCCGTCAAGAGGATCATGAATGAATTTGTAAAGTATTAACTTTCCCTTCTTGAGTCTGCAATTTACTTTCATTCACCCTTCTGTTAAACTCTCTTTCATGAACTATTCTTTCAGCAATCAACTTCTCAAGAAAAGTCCAAGAACGCAACAGAGTTGAATCATACTCTTGAGCTTCCGTATTTGCCATTGGAGGCCTAGATTCATTGCCGTAGAACAGAGTATCACGAATATTGGAGCTGTGAATTTGATGTAGAAACGGTTGCTGATGAGAATATTGGTGAGGAAGGTAGTTAGAAGAAGATGGTTGATGCATTATTGATGAAATTTCTCTCCCCCTTGATTGTTACGATGGAATCGGAAGAATCACACCAAAATGTCACACGCAAGGTCGAGATAGTGATTTCGTAATTTCCCTCCAAAAATGAATGTGAAAATTTTCTCTCCCAAAATTTGAAAATCACTTAGAAATGCAATTTAAAGGTTACAGGAAAAATTTGAGTTTTGAAAATTTTGATGCCAAATTTTACCGAAAAAATTTGAATTTTGGCCTAAAAATTCGAATTTTGGGCCAAAATTTTCACCGTTATACCAAAACTTGAATTTCGCGTAAAAATTGAACGTTTAGTTTCCTATAAAAATTAAATTTTACTCAAATTTTCCCGCCAAAAAACTCAAATTTTACTCAAATTTTCCCGCCAAAACTTGAGTTTCCTATAAAAATTAAAATTAAAATTGAACGTTTTTTTTTTTTTTTTTTTTTTTTTTTTTTTTTTTTTTTTTTTTTTTTTTTTTTTTTTTTTTNCAAAATTTGAAAATCACTTAGAAATGCAATTTAAAGGTTACAGGAAAAATTTGAGTTTTGAAAATTTTGATGCCAAATTTTACCGAAAAAATTTGAATTTTGGCCTAAAAATTCGAATTTTGGGCCAAAATTTTCACCGTTATACCAAAACTTGAATTTCGCGTAAAAATTGAACGTTTAGTTTCCTATAAAAATTAAATTTTACTCAAATTTTCCCGCCAAAAAGAAGAAAGATTAGAAAGATGAGAAGAAAAAGAAAGATGGATCTTTGAAGGATAAGTAGAATGGAGGTCGAGACATGTAGATTGATTATGTGAAATGGATCTTTAAAGGATAGAGTGTAGGTTGTTGTTGTAGATTAGTTGTGAGAGTTGAAGCGAAATCCAATTCTTGAAGTAAACTCGCAAGACAAAACCTTACTCGCAAGTTTGAGCCTTATTCGCAACTTGGAGCCTATTCGCAAGCTTGAATGATATTCGCTAATTGAAACACTATTCGCAAGTTTTTGGCTTACTCGCAACTTGGAATCCTTACTCGCAATTTGAACTCCTATTCGCAAATATAACTCTTATTCGCAAATATAACTCATATTCGCAAATTTGAGTCTTACTCGCAAATATGAAACCTTACTCGCAATTCCGATAAGGTATGGGCTTACTCGCCAAAGGTTGCTTACTCGCAACTTGTAATCCTTACTCGCAATTTGAACTCCTATTCGCAAAACATGATATTCGCTAAGAAAAAAGATATTCGCAATTCCCTTAAAAACTCTTATTCGCTGAAACCTTAAGCAAATGCTTATTCGCTAATACCTAGAACTCGTATTNGCAAAAGAAAACCCTATTCGCAAGTATGACTGTTACTCGCAAAAGAAAACCCTATTCGCAACTGTGAGTCTATTCGCAAGCGTGAATGATACTCGCAAATTGAAGACCCTATTCGCAAAATGAAGCTTACTCGCAAGAAGCTAATCTTATTCGCAAGAAATCTTCTTATTCGCAAAGAAAGACCCCTTATTCGCAATTGAGACTCCTTACTCGCAAGATTTTGTCTTACTCGCAAGATAGAAAGAGCCTTACTCGCAGAACGATAAGGCAAAAGGCTTACTCGCCAGAAAAATTCCTACTCGCTAAAAAAATTATATTCGCTACACTGAGTTAAGCTTATTCGCTAAACCCTTGACCTTTCTTATTCGCTAAAACCCAAAACTTCCTTATTCGCTGTTACCCTTAAACCCTCAAATCCTTATTCGCCAAAACCTTAAACCCTTAAAACCATACTGTATTCAAATTTTACGTACAAGAACAAGGTTAAAAAAGTTTTAGAAAGTTTTGTAGATTAAAGAAAGATAAAGAAGATTAACAAACGAGTTTAACGAGTATAAAGGCAAGATTTAACGAACTAAGTTAAAATTTGAAACCAGAAAAGATTAAAACTACCCAATTACTAATCTTAAACAACCACTAATAATCCCTAGTGCGAACATGATACCACTTATAGGTACCACCGATAAATTTCTTTGATCAACAATAACAAACCAACTGAAAATTGAAACAAACAAGAAGAAGCAAGATGAATATGAATCTTGTAGAATGAACGGGAACTCAATATGATAATAGGTGAGGAATTGTATTTCCAAAGAGAACCAACAAGCCTAACTCCAGGCAGACGGCTTCACATAGTTGCTTATATAGGGTTGCAGTCCAAGTTATCTTTCCATATACTAAAGATCTACACACGTTACATGCAATGGAGCCCTTGGACTTCCTCACATTGTAACACCTTTACAACATAAATTAACAAACTATCCAATATGGTTAAAAATGTAAACCATAATAAGTCTAATATGCTAATCCTATTACAAAATGTAGGAAATGACCCGACACTTATTACATTACGTCCACAAACTGGACCTATCGAGGGTTAGCATCCAAAAAGGTTTATTTCCGATTAACTATGGAAGGCTCCCCCTATGACTTATACTCCCCCTCGTTTTGAGAGTCTATAAGAAATTAATTCGAGTATGGAAGCTTGCAAAAATATTTACTGAGTAGCAACAACAACGAGTATATACCATATATAGCATGGCAATTCCAGTATATCAAGGCATATAAAGGAAGACAATGATAATAATCATCAGCAATGACAATTAACCATTCATTCATAAATTTATTTCCAACACATAAGATGAGTACATTGCATACATGTATATGCTTTCTTAAAATACACTAAGAAAGTACCTCGATTGGCCATCATGAGAAGGTCTTGCATGGGTAACAAAAGGGGTGATTCGGTTTATTGATGGGTACATGGGAGGATGCATTAAAAGGTGGTGAAGGTGAAGGATATGGAGTGAGGAAGTTGTGGTGGAGATATTGGTGATGTTTTGGTGAGTAGAATGCTCAACCATGTGAGAGCGTTCATTGAGAACAAGATGTTGTTCTTGAGAAATGTACAAAAATGCAATTTGGGGACATTGATTTCAAGGTGAATAAATGATTTGATGGTGATGAAGTTGTGTACGTTAGGCATCGGTTCATTAGGTTGTTGTTCACAAACACTTGAGCGGTTCTCCATCGTCACAATGATGACTCAATTATTCCAACGCTAAAGGATATATGTAAGCAATATTAAACTGACAAAATAGAAGCCTGCTTGAGCTCTTCCAACGAGCTTTAGAATTGTTAGGAGGAAGGTGATGATGGTGAAGTTGAATTTTAGTGAAGGATTATAGGGTTACGCTGGTTGTGCTAGACGGCGTCAGCCACATGAAGTACGGTGTCGTCGAGTTCCAAACTCGCGGGTAGGTATGTTTTTCCGGAGAGTCTGAGCATCTAACGCGCACATCAAATAGGGGTCATTTGGTAGAGATGAAATGGGTGAAGGTGGATTTTCGTTGTGAGAGTGATGGTGAGGTTGTCTTAANAAGTAAGCATTAAGGCATACATGAATGCTTGATGTGACAACTCTAATTTAAGTCACATCAACTTAAAAGCTAGACTTCATCCTAACACATAGCACATGCAAGACTTCAATACTTGATGTGACAATACTTATTAAAAGACCTAAGTCACTTCCATTAAGTTATGCATTGATTCATGTCAAGTTTAAACATAAAATACATTTATGAAAAACTATTTATAAAGCTTTCATTTAGATAATTATAAAACAAGTTCATGTTTAAATATAAATGCAAAGCTTAGTTATATAAGACTTAGGAACTAAAGTAATGTTTTATTACAAGCTAAAGTTTGTACTTTGTCATTAACAAAACTTAGCAAAGATCGTTAAAATATAAATAACGTTTTTAGGCGATATTTGTATTAACAGTGTTTTTTATAAAGTTATTAAAATACATGGAAACTTGTAATTTTACACTTAACTCTATATAAATTTAAAATTCAATCACTAAAGTTGTATTAATTACTTCATCTTTTTTTAAGTTTTTGTTTTCATAAATTTGACACCTATATTTTTATGCATTTTTTTTCTTAACCAAATTTCTCCACCAAATTTATTAAGTTTGACCAAAATCAATTTAATTTTGACTTTTTATTGACCAATCACGTTGCTCGCTTTCGCCTACGTGGCAAAATCAAGCTCTGCTATTGGTCCAATTTTTTTTTCAAATGAGAAGGGATTTACAAAAACACTCCGAAATGATGTAATTCTTTTATTATATAAAAGATTCATTATATTAGTTATATTTTATATTGTAACATCCAATTTAATGTCATAATTGAATGTGCAATTAGTGTATTTTTAATTATTACTGATAATAAAAGGTGTGTTAACTTAATTTTCTAAGACTTCGAAAGATAGATGGTCTTAAATACATTATAAGGAATAGAGATAAAAGTTTATTTCACGCGACAAGGTATTGAATGTCAGTGTCTTTTTTTGTCGATGTATTTGTGTTACCAAAACATATTTAAGTTTCTATTTATTTTATGGGTTTTGCTAACTAATGACCACCGGGCAGAGGTTAGTGTCTAATAAATGAACACAAACGTTCCTTATTAACATAAAAATACATTAAATTATGGTTTATTTGAGTGAAAATCAAGTTGTAATATAGTAATTTATAGTTTATTTAATGTGCATTTAATGCATATTTAATGTAATTTTGTGTTAATTAAGAAATATTGTGTTTATTTATTAGACACTAAACTCTGCCCAGTAGGCATTGGTTAGCAAAACCCTTATTTTATATACATGTTTTGGTTCATTTATGTTGAAGCAAAATCATTAAAATCGGTTGACCAGCAATATACGTTTTTTCCAAAGTTAAAATACAATTATGATGATCAGTAATAAGAAAGTAAATATGAATACTACGGAGCATTTCTTTTTTGAGCAAACAAAGATGAATATTAACTAATGAAAAGCACATTGTCATTTTTAGTAAGAAAGTAACATCTTTTATATAATAAAACAAAACCCCTAGTGGGTACTTTCGTATTTCGAAAAAAAGAATATTTTCTTAATATTTTATTTGTTATTTATTAATTTAAATTTTTAAAAATTTGTTTTGTTAATATATTACACAAGTATAAAATAAATACAAAAAAATATAGATAAGATGCAATACTACACAAGTACAAGATAAATACAAAAAAATATATAGATAAGATGCAACTAACAACAAGATTATATTTTTTAAATAATTATCTTTAATAATAAACAAATATAATTAAAAATCATAAATCAAACAAAACAAATATTAAATTA
>LBNU01037087.1:5436-22125 GCA_014162995.1 Artemisia annua | reverse complement strand
CGCGCATGGATATCGGACAAGATGGAAGCTCATAATTTTTTTTAAAAAAAATAAGCGATTATAGTCTAGGTTTTTAAAAATAAAAATACCTAGTTCACTATAATTTGTGCTCTGGTACCAATCTATAACACCCCCATTTTCAGGTTTGCAGCGGAAGGGTCATGGAGTGCTATATATCGATCACATAGTACAAACATAATAAACAAGTTTTCTACAAGAGTATTTAATAAATATAAACCTTAAAAGGTTATTATATTTTACATAAAGTCCCAAAAGTTTACTTCACGAGTTTTAAAGATACATAGATAAGCTAATAAAAATCTTTAACATTTAGTACATCATAAAAACGTTTAAAAACATGAGCCATCTTTAATCGATAATCTTTCCTTGCGCGGCCCATCCAAGCTGAGGTACTTACGGACATGAGATAAAACATGCTAAAAGTCAACAAATAATGTTGAGTGAATTTATAGAGTTTAGTAATAATAAAGTGAATACAAGTATCATTCATCGGGTAACAAGTATGATCAGTACTTGTCGGTTATTAGATTATAACATAGAGCTCATGAAACCGAACCTTAACCAAGTTTATCATTTGCCCCGGTAGGGTAATATTTGCCATTTACCTCATATTCTCAATATTATATGACCGTTGAAAGATGAGAGCTACTCATTCGGCCAGGCTGGTCAATGCCCAATATGCATATTTATAATATTAGCGTTTACACAAAATTAACGGTTCATGATGGGGACTTAATTGGCAAGAGTTACTCATTATCTTATAATCATGTATTCGGGTCAAGCATACCAAAAAGCTACTTGTATTCGTTTTGTAAAACTAGCATGTATCCCCCTCGCGAGGTTTATAAATCATTTAAAAGATTAAAAGCGAGGCTATAAACTCACTTGTAGTGTTGGAGCTAAGAGTAAGGAATGGATGTGTCAAATAAGGCGCGTTCACAATCCGCAACCTATCATGATTAAATATTTTCTAACTTAGATTTATTAAAAAAAATGTTATGAATGCAAATGTATATGTCATTTATACCACTCTTATGTACTCAAAATATATTGTTGTTGAAAATAAAATTTTACATCTACGTATAAGGTAATAATGAATATTACTTGTTGTTGGTATTTTTAGTGAAACAATAACTTTCGAAAAATCTTAACTAATTCGTTATAAGTCCGTTTTTCAAGAATTTTATATCCCCGGTTAGCTCTAAACAAGTACTAATACATTTTTATCATGTTGGTACATTTTAATGAAGGTTAGGGACCTGTTTTCATTGAAGACTTTATTACATCAGCAACATATTTTCAGATTTTATAAGAAAACACTTGTAACTTGTTTATAGCGTAAATTTCTCGTTTCAAACTCATTTTAATCCGTTCTTTTTGCAATGGTTTCCTTTTATTCTTAACTTTCTGAGTACCTTGTCAAAAATAAGTCATGAGTTGCTGAGTTTTCCAGATTTTATAAAAATGTCCAGGCTGTCTCAAATGGTTAAACATAAATTTGGTATAACTTGTTTTTAGCATAACTTTTTCGTTATAAACCCGTTTTTACCCGTTCTTTCGGCCATGGCTTCATCTTAAAGTGTATTTTCTTTATCTTAGGTCAAAAATGGGTTCAAACCTACTGAGTTTTCTGTATTTTCAAAATATGACCAGAAGCTTATTTTTAATGTCAAAAATGGTTTTCTCATCCTATAACTATTCTAATTTCACCATCAATCCAATCCAACAATCCCATAAACTACCATACACCTCCTCAAGGTGTCATGGGGTCCTAAATAACATCAAAACATCTCTACACCAAAACACTACATATATACATATCATAAGTTTAACAAAACATAAGATTTGAGTGGTACAAATTACATCTACTTGCATGCATATAGAAATTTGTTAAAATGTGGTAGAAGTATACCAAGAACATGAAAGTTTAGTAAATTACTCACTTGGAAGATTACTAGTTTATTAGTAAGAAAACCCTAATTAATCCATAGGTTTATATTTCAAAACATTGTAATGGATGTTTATGAGCACTTGTATATACTTGATCTTGCAAAATTTTGATCTCTTGGTGATCTTGAGTATGGAACGAGCTAGAGGAGGGAGTAGAGAGAGTAAGAAAAATATTTTTATGATAAAATCTTGATCTATGAGTTACATGCAAGTTTGGTAGGAAAAGTAAGATAGTGGAAATGTTGTTGGTAAATTTTGGGTATACAAGTGTCCATAAGGACTCTTATGGCCGGCCACCTCATAAGGAGGTGGTGGCTTGTATAGTTTTGTCCCACTTTTGTTTTTACGGGGTACCGTTTAGTGCATAGCTTGAGTAGTTTTGACATTTTCGGGTACCGGGTTAATTAGAAATAATTTTTAATGGTACCATAGTGATGAAATACTATTGTAAAAAATTATGAAAATATAATTTTAGTAGATGATGAGTTTTTCAATAACTTTCACATTATTACTACGAATGCTTTCGTAGTTATATATTTTTGATAGTTTTAAGTAATTAGTTCCTAAAATAAAAGTGAAAGTAACTTTTTAAATTAGGATTTCAAGGAAAAAAATAGTGGACTACAAGAAATGTAGAGTTGACATAAATAGTCGTAGTTGAAAGAATTGGATGTTCACGGATAACTTTCTACGAAGTTAGTTTATTAGAAATAGAATAGTTATTAAATAAACTATTATTTAAAATATAAGACATGAATTTTTGAGAAATGTCACAGGAAGTGGGTTTGGTTGTGGTGGGTTGTTGGGATCGAGGATATTACCACCTTCCATGATGTCGGATGGTAATGATTTCAAACAAAGACACGAAGAAAAAAGATAGACTAAAGAAACCGAGAAAAATAAAATAAAAATCTCACTAGAAAGGAATCTAATGAGTAGACATAAGTAAAAATAAAATTTCAACCTAAGCAATAACTATTCTCCGGTAGCGGTGCCAAAAACTTGATGCGTGGGTTTCGCAACCTTCGCAGTAGGTTTTACCTCTCAAGGGATCTTGAGAAGCTTGCAACCCCCACCAGGCAGTGTACCTAACTGATGTAGTATAGTGTAGTGGCAAGTACCGGGGGATTGATCGTTCTCTCGGGGAATAGTGTCGTTAGGATTGAAAACTGCTCTAATTAGGTCTAAGGGTGAGGGATGATTCTTTTTGTATTTTTTATATTTTATGAAAGCAAGTAAAATCTCGGGTATTTGGAAGAGTGGGCGGAATTAGTTGCTAGTCAACTAACCCAAATAACTACAATTGCAAATAAAATAAAATAACAATAAAATTAAATTGGTTGTGAAACTTATATGGAGAGAAGTGTGTTTACTTAGATTTCCTTACTCCCTAACTATCTTTTACCGGTTAATTGGTTTGTTACAATTATGTGGATGACGTCGTCCCCTTCTGATTGGCTCTGGGCCATCTCTCTCTAGACTATAACGTGACGGCCTAGGTGTCACAAAGCGTGACGTGTTAAATCGTCAAAACTCTCTGGGGCGTCTCATGTAATCTCATATCCAGCTCTTTGTCAAAGCGTGACGCCGTCAACTCGTAAAGCGTGACACCGTCAGGTACAATTTCCAGCATGATTTTGGGACTTTGTCGTTTTCTTTACTTTTATGCTCCAAAAACGTCCAAAATACCTTCTTTTCCAGATTTCCTCTCCAAAGTACCTAAAATGACAAAAGGAACGATTTAAGGCAATATTTGATCAAATAATTACGGATTAGGGCTTAAATGACCCCCTAAAAGCGTAACACTTTTCGGCTCATCAGGCCTGTCTTAGCGTTGCACACTATCAAGGCAAATTGTTCGTACCCCATAATTAATATGCTTTTTGTGTTGACCCATTGTTTTAGCACTTCCAAAACTTCTGACATCACCTTTTATTGAACATGAGTTGAACAATTTGATGGGATCAAATTTCCACCTTATGAACTCTTTTTTCCATGTTTCTAATATACCCCTAGGAAGAACTACTGTCGTTCTAGCATTTGGGTACTTGGCCATGAAACTCTGAATACTGATGAGCATAAACGTCTTCCCCTATCCTGGAGCATGAGCAAGAATGCAACCACCAGGGTCTTCGGACATCAAAGTCCTCATAAGAAAATTGAATCCCTCAATTTGATGAGGTTTCATGTGCCTAGGTGTCTAGGGTATATAGTTTAACGCATCAAGTTTATGACATAAGTCTATTAATAAAAGGGAAAATATTACATGCTTCAACAAAGCAAGTAATTGCCTGCTTCCTTTGTAAAAAAATAAATAAATAAATAAATAAAATTACAATTAACCCCTTCATTATATCAAACATACATGTTTCCCTCTTTCTTCTACAAAGGAAAGCAGTTAATTGTCTGCTTTGTTGATGCAAATAATATTACTCCTTAATAAAACACAATAAAAAAATTGTGATAATATTTGATATATGTAATAAAAAGACTTGAATTTGGCTGGCAATCATGTGGTCCACACTGCTTTTACATTCGTAAACCTATGAACTCACCAAATTTTGTGTTGACACTTTTAGCATGTCTTTTCTCAGGTTCATAAGACATAGCATTGGCTTGGAGTCGCATGTTTTGGAACTTTGAATGCATTAAATTTTACCATTTGATGATATCTTAAAAAAATTTATGTAATCTTATACTTTGGGACCTTTTGTTATAACTCTGATATCATTTATCGAATGGTAAATTTTTAATACGTCTCATTTAGAGTTCACTTTCCATAACTTGAACTTTGTACTATGAAGTAACACCCAGTGACACTATCTTTTTGCTGCGATATTTTAAGGGTGTTACAATTAGCATAAGGGTATCAATTATGGTAAAACTTTATAAAGTTTTATAATTGTGTTTCGACATTAATTTATAAACTTTTTTCTTTTATAAACCTAACCACACTATGTATAAACCTTTTAAGGTTTAATAAACATCTTACATAATTAAAATGCATTAAATTATGAAAGGGCTCAACATCCTAGAGCTCTTCATGCCACATAAGCTTGAAATATATGTTCGCTATGCGTTACAAGTTTACATACTTCTTCATAACTTTATAAATCTTTTTTCATAAACCACCATAGTGGATACCCTAAGAGCTAAGACTAACAAGGAACATTTTTTTCTATTGAACAAATGGGTGAATCATAGCCATCCATTTCTTTTTCAAAGAAGAAAACTCATTTTCACATTTTTTTTAAAACAACATATCTTTCAAACGGTAAATTTTGAAGTTACGAAAAATATACCATCGCGGAAAATTATCTTTATATAGATATGCAATTCTATATACTTTTGACGAACTTTTATTCAAAATTTCTTCTAAAAAATCACACGTGATTAGTAAAATCAATTGTGATTTGTTATTTCTTTCTATTTGTAAAATTTCCGCCAGAAAATCACTTGGTGATTTGTTATTTTTCTGATTTGTAAAATCACTTGATAATTTATTATTTTCCACAACTAACATGTGATTTTTTAATACATGTGATTTTTCTAGGCGAAAATTATGAAAAAAAAGAAAAGTTCGTCGAAAGTATATAGAAGTGCATATTTATAGAAAAAGTAATTAATTCTCGTTGTGATGGTATAATTAGTTTCGCGTAATGATTAATGGTTTGCGAGATATTGTAATTTTAAAAAAAAATATGAAAGTGGTTTTTTTATTTGATGAAAAAAATGGATGGCTGAGATTGTATGGTTTGTTTTTTAGATAAAAAATTGTTCTGCACAGAAATTTTTGTCTAGCATATAAAAGTAAGTTTTTGTAATTTTTTTATCAACAATAAAACTACATTTTTTTGTTCTATGTTACATTATGTTGGTATCTGTTATTTTCTTGTTCCATAGTTATTTCTCGTTGTCTCTATAGATACACATATATTTACGTATAATTCAATGAAGATCTTATGTCCATAGAGTATTTGGGCCGTAGCCCATGAAAGTAAAACCTAGATAAGTTTTAGCTCACATTTCATGAACCCTAAAGATACAAGCGTTAACAATTATGGTCGTCGGATCAATTAGATCATAAAATTTGACATATCTTTTTACTATAAAAGGTAGATAAGGGCACATACAATTTCACAAAAATATGAAAAAGAGAATGGTGGCTAGAAGAAATACCTCTTTAGATCCTCATTTCGATAAGAACATACCACCAACTTTAGATGAAATATCATGTTTTATCGCAATCATTGTTCATAGTATTTCGATTGTTAGTGTCCTTTTTCAATTAATACAATCTACGCATCTTTGCAAACTATCATTTGGGGGTTTACGTTGTTATAACATATACTAACCCAGATACATCATACATATGATTTTCTTAAGAAAGCTTATTATTTNTAGTAAAATCAATTGTGATTTGTTATTTCTTTCGATTTGTAAAATTTCCGCCAGAAAATCACTTGGTGATTTGTTATTTTTCTGATTTGTAAAATCACTTATAATTTATTATTTTCCACAACTAACATGTGATTTTTTAAGTAATAAGTTACATGTGATTTTTCTAGGCGAAAATTATGAAAAAAAGAAAAGTTCGTCGAAAGTATATAGATGTGCATATTTATTGAAAAAGTAATTAATTCTCGTTGTGATGGTATAATTAGTTTCGCGTAATGATTAATGGTTTGCGAGACATTGTAATTTTAAAAAATATATGAAAGTGGTTTTTTTATTTGATGAAAAAAATGGATGGCTGAGATTGTATGGTTTGTTTTTTAGATAAAAAATTGTTCTGCACAGAACTTTTGTCTAGCATATAAAAGTAAGTTTTTGTAATTTTTTTATCAACAATAAAGCTACATTTTTTTTGTTCTATGTTACATTATGTTGGTATCTGTTATTTTCTTGTTCCATAGTTATTTCTCGTTGTCTCTATAGATACACATATATTTACGTATAATTCAATGAAGATCTTATGTCCATAGAGTATTTGGGCCGTAGCCCATGAAAGTAAAACCTAGATAAGTTTTAGCTGACATTTCGTGAACCCTAAAGATACAAGCGTTAACAATTATGGTCGTCGGATCAATTAGATCATAAAATTTGACATATCCTTTTACTATAAAAGGTAGATAAGGGCACATACAATTTCACAAAAATATGAAAAAGAGAATGGTGGCTAGAAGAAATACCTCTTTAGATCCTCATTTCGATAAGAACATACCACCAACTTTAGATGAAATATCATGTTTTATCGCAATCATTGTTCATAGTATTTCGATTGTTAGTGTCCTTTTTCAATTAATACAATCTACGCATCTTTGCAAATTATCATTTGGGGGTTTACGTTGTTATAACATATTCTAACCCAGATACATCATACATATGATTTTCTTAAGAAAGCTTATTTTCTAATATGCTTTACTAAAGAGTAAAAGGTATTCTAACGTAAGGTGGGTTATGATACATTGTTTTCTCTTGGGAGGTACAATCATAAGTCTGGTGCACATATGGAGTTTAGGCACGAAGTTAATTTAGTTTAAATATATGAGATATATAGAATTTGACCATGTTTTGTATGTTTCCTCTGCGCGCACGAATTATTTGTTTATGAAGTGTTTTGTAACTGTGTCATCAAAGAGTCGGTTACCTTTTTTATACTTTTATAACATATATTCGTATACTAAGTTTTAGTTTTATTATAAAGCAAAGATTAAACGTCATATAACTCAAATAATTCTCAAGTACTTTAAAAGTATGAGAATTTATGTAAAGCTTTTCTAACATGCATGTGTGATGCACGTATTTATTGTTATTAAAGTTAAACTTTTAGTACATGTAAATATTCACACTTGAATTTATTATACACTATATTTTAAAGCATTCATTAACACAAATCTGTATATTATAATTCATAACTCTCTTAACTTAATTTTTATTTAGTGTTGAATATGGCTTCATTTTATTTCCATCAACTTATAAATAAGTAATATAATTAAAGTTTTATAATGAATAATATTTACATTTATTACATACTCCAGTTTTAGATATTCTTATCTTGGTATTGTATGATTTATTTTCTCTTGTTTATCATTTTATAATAAACATTGTAGTAATAGAATCATGAATATTTTGTAACTTAATTCCTTTTGAATCATTTTATAAAATTTATAATATAACTATAGTTTTAAATCATTAATACTTACATATTTTGCATGAAACTCAAACTTATACATTTTAGACAAAAACTATACTTATGTTCTAACTTTTATTGTATATAATTAATATTCATTTTTATTGATTCTAAAGAATATATAATATAGTCAGGAGTTTGTTATAGTCAGGAGTTTGTTTATTATGATTCATAATATTTTTAACGTTAATTCTTATTTTTATTGCATATGACTTAAATTCTTTTTTTATTAGTTCACGGATTATATAATTTAAATAATTTAATAATCATTAGTATTTACATATGTTGAACGAAACTTCAATTTTATATATTCTCATTTATTGCATGTAATTATATTTTTTTATCATCTTTATTAGATATATAAAACAATTATAGTAATATTAACATTATTTATCCTTGGTAACGGATTGAAAAAAAAACTGCTAATGTGTGAATCTTAATTTCTTCGTGTACCAGTTTATCTTCTCAATAGCCACTGATGGAAAAATAAAGGCGTGGCTATATGACATTATTGGTTCAAGAGTTGACTATAATGCTCTTGGGCATTCTTTCACCAGAATGGCATATAGGTTTAAATAATTATTTTCTTTGCAAATTTTAATTTTTTCTATCTGGATTTGGACTTGGAGAGCTCACCTAACTATCTATAATGTTTACTAAACTACCTATCTGGTGTGATTATCAGAACTAATATAGTAGGTTATTCTCATTTAGGCAAATTGTCGGTACCCTATCCTGGAGCATTTGGGTACTTGGCCATGAAACTCGGAATACTGATAAGCATAAACGTCTTCCCCTATCCTGGAGCATGAGCAAGAATGCAACCACCAGGGTTCTCGGACATCAAATTCCTCATAAGAAAATTGAATCCCTCAATTTGATGAGTTTTCATGTGCCTTAGGTGTCTAGGGTGTATAGTTTAACGCATCAACTTTGTTAGAACAAGAAAAGTGCAAATCGTTTGTTAGGGACTTCTATTTATATTTTGTTATAACTTAGGGATAAGATGTGTTATTACTAGTAGTTGTGTATAAAGGTGTTGTGTGATTGTAATTAGGAGATCTAGTAGTGTTATTTGTGAAGTGAAGTAATGAAGATAGAGTAGTGAAATTGTGAAGTAGTTGTGGTGTGCATAAGTTGTGTATAAGTCGTGATAAGTTGTAAAGAGTTGTGAGATTGGTTCTAGCTTGTATTAGGACTCGACATTTTGCTTAGTGTCGTTAAACGGTGTCAGCAAAGGTGTGTAAGGTTTCTCCGCCATAAGGGAGCTTGTTGATATAGTGAAGAAAACTCTCGAGTTAGGTGCTCGGGGAGTGGAGTAGGACGAAGAGGAGATTCGTAGCCGAACCATTATAAATCCTTTGTCTCGCGGTGCTATATTTCTATCTCTATCTTTTTATTCATTTACTTACTTACTTGTCATTATATACTTACGTAGACATAGTCGTTTATAATTGTGTAAGCAAGTTGAGTTCACATAAAATTAGAATCGAAGTTTTTCATAACCAAAGTTTTTTAAAATGAGTTCACTTTTTACCATTGTATGTAGCGTTCTTTTTTATTCCCAATCTGTCAATGAACTTGCAAAATCCGTTAATTGCGTGTAGTGGTGACCTGCTTGACCTGCTGGAGCAGGTCAAGCTAACGATCGTTAGGTTTGTCATTGCAATGTTAGTCCTTTAGATTAACGATCGTTTATCGTGGCTACATAGAATGACAAAAATTATCAAGTTAGATGACTTTCATTTGTTTTAAAATTTATATACGTTTTTTACACGTTTTTGCACACATTTTTATACATGTTTTTATACACACATTTTTATACACGTTTATATACACGTTTTTATACACGTTTTTATGCATATTTTTATACGGATTTTTATACACACATTTGTATACACGTTTTTACGCACGTTTTTATACACACGTTTTTTATACACATGTTTTTATTCACGGTTTTACACACGTTTTTAAAATGTTTCTATACATATATTTTTATATACACATTTACACATGTTTTTATATACGTTTTTATACACACATTTTTATGTATGTTTTTATACACACGATTTTATACACGGGTTTTTATACACGTTTTTATAAACACATTTTTATACATGTTTTATACACATATTTTTATGTACGTTTTTTATACACATTTTTATACACGCATTTTTATACACATTTTTACACACATTTTATTCACACATTTTTATACATGCTTTAATGCAGATTTTTATATGGACTTTTTTACACACGTTTTTATACACGGTTTTACACACGTTTTTATACACGTGTGTAAAAAAGTTAAATTAAAAAAGTAAAAAAAAGTTGGATGTTCATTTTGCTTTGAAGCTAATATATTTCACTTTCTCTCTCTAGAATATCCTCCAAAGACGTATATAAAAACATGTAAAAAGGATAAATTAAAAACGTGCGTAAAAACGTATATAAAAACGTGTAAAGAAGTTGAATTAAAAGTGTGTATATAAACGTGTGTAAAAACGTATATAAAAAACTGTTGATATAAGTAATGTCTAAAAACATTAATAATATTTTTCAATATCTATATGTTTTGATTATCACAAAATATATACTCATTACACTAGAGATTATGACGTAAACAAGTATTTAGTTATAAATATTCACTTTAACAACTTAATCACTTAAGGTATGAATAAAAAAAGTGTTTAATGCACTATATGATCAAAGGAACACTTTCTCAATCACTAGATTTTTTATAAAATTTCACAAAACATTTTATATCTTTTACAAATTATTTTTGGAATTAAAAGAATATGTTTAAATCATTATAAATATGTGAATTCAATTTTTTTAACCAAAAATGGCAAAAATGGTCCATAAAAACCTTCCCCACAAAAGGACAAAACTGTCCAACGTTCTTGAGGGGGCGACCCCCTTAATTCACTAGGCATCCCCCTTAATTTTAAGGGGACCGGCCTCTCAATTAAGGGGACCGGCCACGCTCCAGAACAGTATTTTTCTCCCTATAAATACTGGACTATTCGTGGATTTTTTCTCACCTTTTGCACTCAAAACTTTCTGATCTAAATCTCCATTTCTATTCTCCAAAATCCTTTGATCATATATACATAAATCTTTGTTTCAAAGTGATCCAAGCCTCAACCTTTCAAGTGAAAAAGAAGAATACTTCAATCTACCAAGACAAGAAGTATTACAACTTGTTTGTGACCTCCACATCCAAGTTGTTAAAGCATCATCTCATATATCTATTTCTTTGTGTATTAGTTGTGAATATTTGATAGAGGTTAGATTAGCAAGGCGTGTAGATAGAGAAATTGTGAAGTAAGATAGGTGTGAAAGTTGTGTAGGTGTGAAGAAGAAATAGTGTAAATTAAGTAGATAGGTGTGAAGAAGTAGTGGTGTGATCAAGTAGTGACTAGGTGTGAAGAAGTTGTGTAGAAGTTGTGAATAAGGTGTGACGAAGTTGTGGTGTGATAATTGGTGTGTAAGGTTTTCTCCGCCATAAGGGACCTTGTTGACATAGTGAAGAAAACTCTCGAGTTGGGTGCTCGGGGAGTGGAGTNCACGAGACAAAAGAAGATTTCAAAGAAATAGAAGCGATAACTACGGGAAAAGAAAGTGCTTTAGATGTGGAAGTCTAAATCATCTCATTGGCGAATGTCCAAAGCCACCGGGTTATGAAAATCAAGGCGCCTTCGTTAGTGGAATGTGGAGTGAGAGTGACAAAAAAGAAGTGGAAAACCCAAGAGACGAAAAATGTCTTGTAGCTAAAGTGACCGATGAAATATGCCTAGGAATAGACTTGGAACCCGACGAATGGATCAAGGATAGCGGATGTTCGAGGCATATGACGGGAAATCGCAAGTTATTCTCTTCATACAAAGCATATAATGGAGGTAATGTCATTTTCGGTAGCGACTTGCGTGGAAAAATCATTGGCAAAGGTACGATTTCTCAAGACTCACTTACTATTGAAAATGTTGAGCATGTAGATAATTTAACATATAACTTACTTAGTATAGGCCAAATATGCGATAATAAATGAAGGGTTACCTTTACCGAAAAAGATAGAGAAATAGTTAAGGATGGAAAAGTAATAGGTAGAGGAATTATGAAAGGAGGCATATATGTTATGAAACTAGGAAACAAACCGGAAGATAGGATATGCCTAGCGACCTTAGACGAGAACTCTACTTTGTGGCATAGGAGATTAGGACACGCAAACATGCAACAAATACAATCTTTAGCCTCTAAGGAATTAGTTATAAATTTGCCCAACCTAAGATATGACAGACATTTTTGTGATGCTTGTAAAATTGGAAAACAAGCTCATACAAGCCACAAGCTAAGAATATAATATCCACTACTAGGTGCCTAAAATTATTACATATGGATCTATTCGGTCCATCCGCTGTGCGGAGCTATGGAGGAAACCATTATACCTTAGTAATAGTAGATGACTATTCACGATACACGTGGACTAGATTTTTAAGTGATAAAACCGAGGCCATTGAAAAATTTGAAATATTTAGTAAAATGATTCGAAATAAATTAGGATGTTCCATAGTATCTATAGGATGGATCACGGTAGAGAATTTGATAATGAAGTATAATTTGGAAAATATTGTGATGTAAATGGAATATCTCACAATTTCTCGGCTCCTCGTACTCCCCAATCAAATGGCGTAGTAGAAAGAAAGAATAGGTCTCTTCAAGAAATGAGTAGAACAATGCTAAATGAACAATTCATCCCATAAAAATTTTGGTGCCACGCCGTAGATACATCAACATATATACTTAATAGAGTATCAATTAGGAGAATATTAGGAAAAACTCCCTATGAGTTGTTAAGAGGTAGAAAAACTAATTTAAGCTAGTTTAGAGTATTTGGAAGTAAATGCTATATTTTAAACATTAGGGATTACCTTACTAAGTTCGACTCGCAAAATCATACGAAGGAATATTTCTAGGTTACTCGCAAAATAGTAAAACATATATAATACTTTACAAACACACTATGAAAGTAGAAGAATCATTAAATGTAACATTTGATGAAACACCACCACCTCCTAAAACATTACTTTTAGAAGATGATGACTTAGTTGAAGATGAAGCTATTGAGGTTAGTAAAACAAAACCGCTATGAAATGATAATGAAATTATAGACCTAGAATATAACGAAGTAGCAAATATTAAGGAATCTAAGTCTCATCCATTAGATAACATAATAGGAAGCCTTAATCAAAGAACCCTTAGATCACAAGCCCAAGATAAAAATAATTTCTTTTGTTTTCTCTCAGCAATAGAGCCTAAGAATATTAATGAAGCATTAAAGGATGAAAGTTGGGTTATGGCTATGCAAGAAGAACTAAATCAATTTAGGACAAATGATGTTTGGAAATTAGTCCCAAATCTAATGAACATGACCATTATAGGAATAAGTGGGTATATAGGAATAAAGTAGATGAGAATGGAATAGTAACTAGGAACAAAGCTAGGTTAGTTGCCCAAGGTTATAATCAACAAGAAGGAATTGATTATGACGAAACTTACGCCCCCGTAGCTAGATTAGAATCTATTAGAATACTACTTGCCTATGCATGCGCCC
Organism: Artemisia annua; assembly: GCA_014162995.1. Lineage (NCBI taxonomy): Eukaryota > Viridiplantae > Streptophyta > Magnoliopsida > Asterales > Asteraceae > Artemisia > Artemisia annua. The sequence continues at coordinate 8,347 of LBNU01037087.1, read as the reverse complement.
TAGACTTTAAGTTATTCCAAATGGACGTGAAAAGTGCATTCCTCAACGGTTTTATCAATGAGGAGGTTTATGTGGCACAACCTCCAGGATTCATTAACTTTGCAAAACCTAATTATGTTTATAGACTCAAGAAAGCTTTATATGGACTCAAACAAGCTCCTAAGGCTTGGTATGATCGATTAAAAGCATTTATTATTAAACATGATTATTCCATGGGAATGGTAGATAACACTCTTTTCACTAAAAAGAAAGACCCGAATCTCATCATTGTTCAAATATATGTCGACGACATTGTATTTGGATCGACTTGTCAAGAATGTGTGATGAATTTGCAAAAACCATGCATGATGAGTTTGAGATGAGTATGATGGGTGAACTAAAATTCTTCCTAGTATTACAAATAAAACAATTAGAAGATAGAATATTCTTTAACCAATCTAAGTACATAAGGAAATGCTTATAAAGTTTGGACTAGAAGACTCAAAACCCATGAAAACACCAATGTCTACGGAAGTAAAATCATAAAGATGAAGAAGGTGAGTCCGTAGATAACTAAGTATAGAGGAATGACAGTTAGTTTACTATACTTAACGGCAAGTAGACCCGACATAATGTTTAGTGTTTACCTTTGTGCCCGTTTTCAAGAGGATCCCAAAACCTCTCACCTAGAAGCGGTTAAGCGTATCTTCCGATACATTAAAGGCACTATACACTTAGGATTATGGTATCCTAAGGGATCCAACATAGAAACCATTGTCTATGTGGATTCGGATCATGCGGGAGACTATGTGGATAGAAAGAGTACTAGCGGTATTTGCACGTTTATGGGATGTTGGCTAACATCTTGGTTTTCGAATAAGCAAACCGCTCTTGCTATTTCTACCACTGAAGCCGAATATGTAAGCGCTGGAAAGGCATGCCAACAAGCACTATGGATGAAACAAGCTCTCGTAGACTATGGCGATAGGTTAGAAAATTTCCCTATTATGTGCGATAACAAAGGTGCTATAGATTTAAGTAAGAATCCCGTTCAACACTCTAGGACTAAACATATAGAAATACGTCACCACTTCCTTCGCAATAATGTACAAAAAGGAAATATAACTATAGAAAAGGTAGCATCGGAAGATAATATTGTGGATATATTCACTAAACACCTTAAGCGTGAACTATTTAACCACTTGCGTTTAGGATTAGGAATGATGGAATAAATTGACTAAATATTATTGCATTACTTATTCATTGCATAAAACTTATTTTCCTTTTCTTCTCATCGCATCTCCGTCTAGGATTCTATTTCGCACAAAATTAAAGATTGGGAAATAACTTTCTATTGCATTAACACTTCTATAAAACCCAATATATTTTATTTCAAACAATTCTCACTTCTAGGAAATACATGAATACAATTTTTTTTGCGCATTGTTGAAAAATGCTAAAAACATTTTCAAAAAATCATGCATGAGATCTCACATGAAGTGTCAAAATATATAATCTAATATATACCATTGACATTCATGAATTGAGAAAAAAATTGAATCAAGGAGAACTTGGATTGCTTCTTAATTAGGATATTGATGTAGNATTAAAAATAAGGTATAGATTAAACTCTAGGAATGGTTTACAAAGGTACAAGTAACTTTGTCCCAACCACCCAATTAAAAATGGAAAAAATAAGCTGAAAAAATCAAATAGACCAATGTGACTGATTGCAGCAGACTTAAGCGGTGAAGCTTGTAAACCACGGATCGTTGTCCCAACGAGCGTTGAAATTGATCTAGTCACTCAAGTCGTGAGTTATGTGAGATGATTGGGTTGAAAAGAGTTGAATTTGTTTTAATTATACTACGAAAGTTTTGCATACAATTTAAATAAAATAAAGAACAATAAGAAAGGGAATAAGTTTAACTATGAAAGAAAACATGAGACTAAGTGAAGCGAAAAAGGAAATAAAAGTTTAAACTTAAGAAAGGATTAAAGAAAATGTTTTTGTTGTTTTGTATTTAATTAACGAAAGAAAATTAAACTAAGTTAAAAAGTTCAAAAGAAAATTCGGCAGAGTAACGGTACGAAATAAGTAAAAGAAAACTCCACTCGATGAACGATGGAGTGCAAATAAGCCTAGCTCGGCTTTTAGAAATAAACAAGACACGACAATAAAAGACTAAGACTCGAAAACTAAAAGAAATAAAAAATATCTAAACTCGCTATGACAAAATGAAAATGAAACTCGCTATGCTAATGACTCCAAACTCGCTACAATATGAAAAACCTAACTCGCTACTGATGAACATGAAACTCGCTAGGCAAGTGANAAGACTTGAAAATTACAAACCATACTCGCTAGACTAGAAAGATCAACAAACTCGCTAGGCACAACAAAGGAATCAAACTCGCTAGGACTATGGAAACCTAAACTCGCTATCCTAATGAAACCAAACTCGCTAAGGTCAAATGGGAACCAAACTCGCTAACCTAAGGAAAACGAAACTCGCTAGACCTACTATGACCAAACTCGCTAGCTTAAAAGGAAAACCAAACTCGCTACGCTGGTTTTGGGCTCCAAACTCGCTAGCCAAGATAAGCAAACTCGCTAGCATAAAAGAAACACCATACTCGCTAGGAAATTAAGGCACCAAACTCGCTAGCCGAGAATGCAAACTCGCTAGCTCATACAAAAAATAGCAAACTCGCTATTAAACCCTAGAAACCCACGAATTGAATATTTTTACGTAAAAACTTTATAAAAACTTTGTAAAAACTTATTTAGACTCAATATTAAGCAAAACCAATACTCAAAATAAGCTATAGAAGACACAACTAATCAAAATAAGCAAAACATATTCCTAGGGCTTGTAAATGAAAAGCTAGTCTAGACTCAAAATAAAGATTAAAAAGCTAAAGATAACAA
>LBNU01037084.1:28809-49147 GCA_014162995.1 Artemisia annua | reverse complement strand
CATGAGATGCTTGGTGTACCAATGGGAAGTAGAAAGTTGGATGAAATTGAACCGAGAGAATGGAACGATGAATTCATTACAAGATGGGAACAACAGTATTATAAACTTGATAAAAAGAAAAAGGCAACACCATCTCTTATTGCAAAGGAAATTAACAGAACAAGTAATGTCGATTCCAAGTTCAAAATTAATTTCCTGATGCTATTTGCAAGCACAATGGGCACACTTGATAGTGGTGGAAAGTGCCCATACAATGTGCTAAGGAATGTGAAAGAGGATGACGACATTGCTGACATAGACTGGTGTGGCTACATACTTGATTGCTTGAAGGGAAGCAAGCATAACTGGACTGATGTGAAGAAATCAGGGAACTACTATTATGGTCCACTGACATTACTCAATGTAAGTTATTATTTATGTTTCTATAAATCTATTTAGTTTTACCACATGTGACGAAAAATACTTACACAATCTCTTATTCTTATGTACAAAAGCTACTATACCTAGATTCTACACACTTCCCATAATTACAAGTAATGCGTCACAGGCCAGCAATCAGAAGCTGGAACACAGCAATGATGAAACAGAGAATTGAACTCGAAAAGAAACAAAAATGTTTGGGAAAGCTAGAACATCATGGTGAATTCAATCAGGAAGAAGACCAATATGGCTGTATTAATCTATACCAAGAGGCAGATGTTTACTTTGAAGAAGAGATTGAGGATGAGACATCACCAACGACAAAAGAGGTAAATATACCAAAAAAATTTTAAATTGTTAACATATGATCAATATCACATGTGATATTGAATATCACATGTGATATTGGTTCACTAATTAAAAAAATGTTTTAAATTGTTATACTTGTTTTGCACGATTATTATCGATTGGTTGAGTCATCGTTGGACAGAATTTCAAAAGAAAGAAAAGAAATGCTTGAAACTCTGATTGAGGGATGTACCAAGTACAACGAAGACAGAATGATGTACAAGTTATCTAAGCGATACATGAAGATGTTCAATGTTAAAGATTTGTTGATACCAGAATCAGCCTCAGATGACGACAGTGACAATGAGAACGAAGACAATTCTGATAATGACGAGGAAGAAAATGTTGAATATGAGAATGAAGAGCCAGAGGATGAAAAGAGTGAAAACGAAGATATGGAATATGAGATGCTGGATTCTGAGAAGCAAGTAGATGATCAGATGGGTAATGAAAAAGAAAATGAAAGTGAGAATGATGATGATAAAATGCAAGAGAATGTCGAGAATGTTGATGTGAGTGTGAGTGATGCTAATATGGCTGAAAATGTTGAGAAAGTAAACGAAGCAGCAGTAAACGAGCCTGCAGTGGAGAAGATGGAGGTAGATGAGACTAAAGTGTAGGAGCCTGCGTTGGTTGATGAGCCAGCGGTTGAAGAGCCTGCAGTGGAGGAGCCTTCAGTAAAGGAGCCTGCAGTTGAAGAGCCTGAAAAGCATGAGCCTAAAGTGCAAAAGACTCAGGTTCACACACCTCAACTAAAGCTTGATTCACAAGAAGAGGAGTTCTGGAAAGACTTTCATACCCCTGAAATAATCAAGCCGTTAGAAGAACCAAAGAAGCCATCACAAGAAGATGATTTCTAGGACACCCACATCAGCAGCGGAGAAAACATTAATGAAACAATCATTAGTGAAGCAACTGAAAAAAGTTCGCCATTGAAAAGCATGAAGCCTGGTCCGAAAACAGATGTAGAATCAGTCACAACACAAGCCACACAAAAGGCGACAAAGAATTCAGCAAGAAAAACAGTCAAAACACAACCAATGCAAAAGGTGACAAGGCAATCCGCAAGAGCATCATACACTCCACCATCCTTCTCCCTTGGTATGGGTCTGAGCCAATTGGACACGACAACAGATGCTAATATCAAAACTCGATCAACATAGGAAAATAAGGAAGTCGAGGAAGAAATTACTAAAAAAGAGTCCGCAAGCCTTCAAGATTTCTTGTTTCACCATACATGAACAAGAAAACTGATGTCAGAAAGGCGACACATCCTGATGAAATGATGGTGACAGATGAACTGTTTTCAATGATGGGAGACCCGATGTAAGTTGTGGAAAACTAGAAGGGGGGGTTGAATAGTTTTGCGTCCTTTTTATTTATAAAAACTTTGGTTTTGAAAACTTCGATTCTAGCTTTATGTGATCTCGACTTACTTACACAATTATAAACAACTATATCTACAAGAGTATATAATAACAAATAAGTAAGTAAGTAAGTAACAAAGGATAGAAATAGAAAGATAGCACCGCGAGACAAAGGATTTATAGTGGTTCGGCTACGAATCTCCTCTTCGTCCTACTCCACTCCCCGAGCACCTAACTCGAGAGTTTTCTTCACTATGTCAACAAGCTCCTTTATGGCGGAGAAACCTTACACAACTTTTGCTTACACCAATTAACGACACTAAGCTAAATGTCGGGTTCTAATAGTAGCTAGAACCAATCTCACACCACTATACACAACTTAGCACAACTCCTACACAACTTGTACACACCACAACTACTACACACCTTCACTACTTCACTACTTCACTACTTCTTGCTCTTCACAACTCTACTTCTTCTTCACTACTTCTACTCACAACTAACACACCTAGATCTATCTAATTACAAGCCTTCTACACCTTTACAAGTAATATACACAACTACTAGACAATATACACAAATGTACAATACTTCTTAACTTGATTGTTGAAGGAGTATTACTACAAAACGAAGCTAAAGCAACACCAATAAAGTGTTGTATTATGTCTTTAAAATGTTGCTTTATGCTTAATGCGACACTTTACCAAGTGCTCCTTTATGTAACGTCGCCTTAGGTATAAGCAACACTTTTACTCGGAATAAACAACACTTTTTGAGAGTGTTGCTCATGCTTAGCAAGTGCAATATTTTGCATGGAACACTTTTAAGCTCAAAGGTGACACTTTTTACAATCAAACGAGACACTTTTTAAACTCAAAGGTAACACTTTTATACTCAATGCAACACTTTTAAAATCAAATGCAACATTGCTACACACAAGTGCAACACCTTTTTGCACTAAAGTGCAACACTTTCCATTTGGTACCACTAAACGAGCAACACTCTAATCTATCAAGGGCAACACTTTGTGTTGTTTTCGAGCACATAGCTGCAACACTTTCTTAAATGATTTGTAACACTTTCATTTCATGCAATACAAATGCTACACGTGTCAGATCCTTATAAAAAGTCTAAACGTTAAAAAGTTTCATTCCATCATAGCATTAATGAAATTCCATAAACAACAATGTACTGTATATTGTACGTGGACAAGCAAAAGAACTAACATAACTCTCTAGTCTACAATAAGAAGTTACTAAATACAATTTTAGAAATCCTGACATCTTCACAAATCTTCACTCACGGCTTGATGTAGGCCAAAACAGCGTGTAACCTGGTACATTTGAAAATGATAATAAATACAGTTAGTTTTTTCTTCATAAGTGTAACAGAAGCTACCATTTTAACACAGTTATGCTAAGTTAATCAGAAACAACTACTCATGATATCAAAATAAACCTTTAAATCTCTACGACATCATTCCACTAGGCTATAGCATTTGATAAACCACTATCAGTCTATAAATAAGTTCAAAAAGCAAAAACCAAGAAGGTTTATTGTTGAGCCATAATATCGAGAAGAGACACATTGAGTTCCAGCTTTATAATAAACTTCTTACGTTATTGTTTTTCTTTTCAAATGTAGCCACATAATACTAAAATCAAAATATCAAGCCCACGCTTTTTCAATATCATACTAGGAAGCTTTTTGTTGCTAAAAGTTAAAGGCTGAAAATGGGCACATTGGGTTTGGTCATTTCATTTGTTGGAGCATGATCAGGTCAAAATGGGTTGCATCATAAGCATATTCTTAAAATGTCTCAAATACATCATGGTGAGGTGGGATAGTTTGTCCAGTAACTTCATTTGTTTTCTTTTCAATTTCATAAAAACAACTTAGTGAAATCTTTTATATAATAAATTCATAGATATATTGAAACAGCCACATCTAATCTTTATGGTCAAACTAACACTGCATATGGAAGTTATTTAAATTATTACAAGTGTGGTCTTAGTATGAGTAACGAGCCCTTACCTTGTTCCAAACATTAGTGACAATTCATATAAAAACTCCTGAGCAACTTGAGGAGGTATTCTTCTGGAGCTTACTGCTCAGCATCTGCAACTGCAAGCCGTCCATTTCTTTGCGCATTGCTTCTATTTGAACCTCATATCTTCCTGTTCTTGTGCTAGCTAAAGCTCATTATGTGCATGATCCTCTTCTATATATGTGTTCCTCTGCAATAAAAATTCAAAGTTATATGCATGTTTGTCCTGTTATCATCTACAATGGCAACAAAATCAAATCTTACTGATCTTCTCCATGAAAACCCCATAAATAGTAGTTGTCTACAAATCCTTGTCCTTTTATATGATTGAGTAGTTCATCACTACGAAACCAGTTATATTTTTTGCATCCTTTGCAAGGACAACAGATTAGAGCTCCTCAAGCCACCTAAAAAAAAAAAAAAAAAAAAAAAAAAAAAAAAAAAAAAAAAAAAAAAAAAAAAAAAAAAAAAAAAAAAGATTAAGGATGTCAATAACACCAATACACCAAATAAGACTCTAATCTTGAAAAAACTCACAAATGGGACCCTAATGATGAACTGGTGGTGGTTGCCCATGAGGGCAGATAAGCAAAACATAATAGTGTCAATTCACTCACTTGTAGTAACCATAAAAAACCCCAGAAGTTTAATGTTTTTAGCTCTATTTAGTGTCAATTTGCTTTGAATCAAAGTTTCTCAAAGGACATTTGAACCATAATAATGCTCTAAGCAAGATGGTTTAGTCTCAAAGGCTAGCATAAGTTGATCAGATAGAGATAGTAGGCTGATAATTTAAATACATGAAAGAATGAATTGTGCAAAAATTAGCCTTTGTGTGAATTAAACATTTAAGGGTATGTAGTTGGCTGTGTGAAATAAAAAGGAATAATTACATGGGCACCAAGAAAAACATGAACTTAACAACTTAAAGCAAGGCACTAGATGTTAGAAAATAAGTCTTAGCATGTTGTGTTTGTTTATCTGTTACATGTATTTGTTGTATGTATCTCTATCTTGTCTAGTGAGATTCATTAAGTAACATGCATAATGCATAAATACATAACCCTTTTGATTGCAACTAACTTCAGGACCACAATAATGAAAATAGTTTATGACCACACCCAAACCCCATTCCTTCTACCCCAAAGTAAATTAAACTGCCTTCAACACTAGAAACCACCTAAAATAAACTTTCGAGTTTATTTGAACGTTTTGTATGCAAAAGAAATATACTATTCATCCCCCAACGCTAAGCCTTTAAAACCTTTAGCTTGGCGTTCTCTTAGCTATAGATACATGAACCAGTTTCAACATATACAATTATAAAATCATATAAGCGTATTCTTGGCTAAAATGGTCTTGTAAATCAACCATAAAAACTATTAACTGCTAGCATTATAAACTATTAAGCGGCATTTTAATCATAATCATTAAATGTTCATGATCACATCAAGCACCAGTATACCTAAACCAGTTTCTTGAAGAGCAAATGTAGAATAAAGCAAAATGCACCGTGAGATTAAGTATAAGAGTTACATTATCAAGTTTTCAATTAAATAAAGAACACAAATGTATACCACACAAAGTGTCAATAAAAATTTGCGTCTCCCAATGAGAGTTAGGATATGCGCATACTAAAATATGAGAGGAAAAAATAAATAATAAAAAATCGTGTACATAACATTATACTAGTAAGTACGAACCTGGTTGTTATTGAAACCAAAGTCGCCTGCCAGTTACCACAATACACACCCCAAAACACAAATATATGTATATGCAAACGGCAAACCCAAAACACAAATATATATATTCTGGTGAGATCGATAGAAAAGAGCGATGATGGTGGAGCTGGGTAGTGATTATATGAAGGGAGGTTAATAGACGAGGGCAAAGATCTAGTGAGATTCGCGAAAAAGAGGGGAATACATGAGAAAGAGGGAAAAATTGGATTTGGGGGGTTAATTTGATTTTGGGTGAAAAATTAGAGCGAACTGATGACGGAAACTCAAATTTTCATTTTAGAAATGTTGGATGGTGGATTTTATTTCTTTTTAATGACATAACTTGTACTAATTGAGTTTGTATACTAGTATGCCAAAAGTTCTTTACAGAACCAATTTTTACCATAGAACCCATCAAGCAATCTTAGCCACTCATTTTCTTTTATCAAAATAAAAAAATAAACTTCCACCCTTTTTTTAAAACTTAAATATTTCGCAAACCGTAAATCGTCAAGCTACAAAAAAAATACCATCGCGACGAGAATTAAATTATCTTTCTATAGACATGCATTGTTATATACTTTCGACGAACTTTTTTTTCGATGAACTTTATTTTTTTCGCCCAGAAAAATCATATATGATTCGTAAGAATCATATATGATTCGTAAGAATCGAATCATATATGATTTTTTACGAATCATATATGATTTTTACGAATCATATATGATTCTTTCTGGGCGGAAATTAAAAAAAAAAAAAGTTCGTCGAAAAAAAAAGTTCGTCGAAAGTATATAACAATGCATATCTATAGAAAGATCATTTAATTCTCGTCGCGATGGTATTTTTTTTGTAGCTTGAAGATTTACCGTTTGCAAGATATGTTGTTTTGAAAAAAAAGGTGGAAAATATAAATGGGTGGCTATGATTGGTTGATAAGTTCTATGACATGTATGGGTTCTTCATGGATCTCAACTCATACTAGTATACTCCGTATATTTTGTTATTATTCTTTAAATAAAACACTATAAACTACAACAATAATAATAAATGGTGTATTTAAAAACACACGTAGAGTTTATGTGTATTTGTTATATAAAATTTAAAATTAAATACTTTATAAAGTTTTGAACTTTTATGTAAATTTTATTAATTAATCAAAATATAACATCCATAAATGTGTGAATCGGTGAGAAAATCCTAATCTCAGGTGTCTTTTGCACCAGCCATTGTCCACCCAACAATATATAGCTTCTGCACCTCTCCTACCTCTCCTAATCCAATGAGGCCACCAACTGAAGTGAGCACGGACCAAAATTCGAACCCTTAACTTTTTATCCACAAATTATCTACAGTTGACTCATGAGTTTTGTGAAAATAAGTACTAAATGAGCCAAAACCCTTTAGTAATCAAAATATAACATTATTTCAAAGTTAATCTTTTAAATCTAATTAGTTGCCCTTTCTTTTTCTTTTTCTTTTTCTTTTTAAACTTTCTTTATTGTCAATTTATACAATTCTTTATAACTTACCTTATATAATAAATTACATAATATAATTTATTAATATTTTTAAACTTAACCATTAATTTTTCAAGAATAACCTTTTTTTTTTTAACTTATTTCTTTTACAATTTTAACACATGTATTTACATGCCCTTTTTTATCTTGCCAAAAATTAAGCAATGGTGACAATAAATCTACTTTCACTTTTCAGTTGCTTAATAGGAGGCCACGATTTTAAAGTTGAGTTCTCCTAATGGTTGATGTGATTTCCATTCGTATAAGAGAATAAATTACAGCCCTGATATTTTCATTTTTGCTTTTAGATTATGTTACTGTTTACGTATGATATGTAAATCGTGATTAAGAGTAGATTGAGATGGTTGTGTTGTTCGGTTTTCTGTGTAGAACTGTAATCACCCAAAGTAATGATTAAGAATAAAGAGGTTTGAGACTCAAACAATATGCGTGTGTGTAACTATTTGAAATAGTGTAAAAGAGTGTAGATAGCATATTCCCCTTTGTGGTGTGGGATGCATTTATTGTTGGTTCACGTAGTTTGAGCAAATGACGACATCTTCCTACTAGTAATAAGAATAATAACACCATCACCCAAAACCTCATTAACACCATTTGTACTTTTCAACATATATAAATCTTTATTAATAAATCAAAGATTTACACTGGAATAGCTCTCGGTAAAACTATTCCGGTTGAGCGACAAATGAAACAGTCCTTTGGAAACGACTAGAGGAATCTAGCTTTGCGTATTTGTTCCTAGGAGAGGGGATTATATCAACTATATAGCTAAGTTCTACTTTATGTGTTTGTTTAGAATCATGTTTATCCTGGTTACAAAGTTTTGTTTAAATAGGCAAAGGGAATATTGTGGATGCACATGGGTACACTAGTTAGTCGTCCTTGGAGTAGATAGCACAAGCCTAGTTTACTAGGTGGAGCGTGATTTAGGTTTCCAATGCTTAAACCCTTTTGTACCCAAATCTTGCTTTATCGTCCATTGACAAGACCCTTAGCCTATTTTCCCAATAAGTTTCTCGGCCATTCATTAGAGACTAAGTATCTCATAGATAAGCCTTCAGGGTAATTGAGATATTTGTCAGTCCTCAGTCCCATTGGTGTTGCTTGTAGCTCCTTATACTTTACTCCGTGACACCGCATCAGTTTGTAAAGTGTTTCTTCATTTGATCTTCGACTTCCCTGAAGCTTCGCTGTTGATCGAGCTTTTATACAACTCTCACTGATTTCTTATATAAGTGAGTTTACATCCACTGATGATCATTCGTGAGGTACCTAACACTGATAACCACCAGGGTGTACTCGTTGATAACCATCAGAGAGTAACACTTTCTGGTAACAATAAGAGAGTAATACTTTTGATTTCCATCAGAAGATGAATTACACTTTGATCCTTATTAGTGAGTGTTGTTCTCGCTGACTTATATCGCAGACTTAATAAATTGGGCTATTTTATGTTTAAATACATGTCAGAGACAGTTGGATTGAAAAACAACTCAACGATGTCCATTCGAAGTTTTTATGGACTTAGTCCTGATAGCATCACCGATCTAGCCCAAATTCCAATTTCAAGGAACATTAGTGTTGACGTTGTGACTTTGCTGACCAAATTAGAAATACCCACTAGCAAGCTAAATTGCATATTGAAGCCAACAACACCAAATATAAAGTTGTTTGCGGATGTACATCGTCGAATGGTTCTTTTCAAGGAGGGAGATTATGTGGGACTCTTTTGAAAGGATAGGCTGCAAAGAGTAAATGCCAAGTTGCATGATCGAAAAGTTGGTCCTTGTCGGATTCTGAAGAAAATTAATGATACTGCCAACAAGTTGCAGCTACCAAGTCATCTCAATACCTCATACGTATTTAATGTTAAGCATCTTGTTCCGTTTTAAGGAGATCTTACGAGCAACCGTAACTCGAGGGCGAGTTCTTCTTCAACCGGAGGCGACTGATGCAAAAAGAATTTATTAGTTCGTCAGTTCCAGAAGTCAAGTGTTTTATCAGTCTAAGAGTTAGTTTAAACTGAATAATTGTATGTTGGTTTCTTGGTTTATAAGTTGACCTCATATCAGCATCGGAAGGCAGACAAAAAGCTTTCTTATATTTGTACTCAGCTTTAAGCTTGATTATTAATATAATAAGCTAGCAATCATGGCCTAAACCTTTTAAAAAACGAAAAGCGAATAACGTCAAATCTATCGGCTTTTGAGCATATCAAATTGGCTTTATTGTCTAACATGTCAATAAGCTTAAGTTTTATGGGTTATAAGCTCAAGTTAGGGGGTCTTTGTTTAAACTTATTTAGGGGGCGATGAGATTCTTAGCTTATATATAAAAATAAAAAAAATAAAAATAATAAATAAAAATAAGCTCAATTAAATGTTTGGTTAAACACTTGAACTTATATGTTTGGGCTTATGAGGTTATATAAGGGGGTTTTTGTAAGCGCAAAGTTTGTGGGTTATTTAAGGAGGGTTTGATTTATATAAGTATGTTATATAAAAGAGAAAAGTACAAAAATGGTATGAAAGTACAACTTGATTCCTTTTTATGGTCACTTTTTCACCTAATTCCCAAAAGAGTCATGCTCAACTGCTCGACTGCTCAACTCCATTAATTTTGCGCCACGTGCCCATAACTAAATGTCCCACCCAATCTAAATGCAATCTACTTTACTATTTAATATATTGTTTTTTATTAAACAGCGGTGCTCAACTTGGGGCGCTCAACTGATGATGCTCGACTTAGTGGCACACTTTTTACTTTGGAAATATAACAAATCTACTTTGCATCAAATCAAATCTTTTGCTTCTATAATTAGTTTTCTTTTCTTTTTTCTTTTCTCTTTTTTTTTTTTTTTTTTTAATTCCTTTCCGGTTTAAAAAAAACACACACAACATACACTAGTATAAGTTCCCACATATCTTATATTTCTTTCTTAATTATCTTCAAAGTCCATATATTAATGAATTTTTTTTTTAAACCATATTGGAGATTCGTTCTAAATAAGCAAACAAGAAGGTCCACATATTTTATTTAATATTCTTGTTATTTGCTTTATTTGTGTACCAAAATATATTACAGTATGAATTACGGAGTACTATTTACGCCAAAAACAATCCATAATTCTTTTTACTAATTTCATCAAGACTCAAAATTGCTCATTTTATTATCTGGGTGTTTCTTAAAACAACTAAGTACTAAAATCCCGTAAATTGCAATACATCTTATATAGAAATTCAACAACTATTACATAGATTGATAAGGTATGCCAAGTTTCATATGAGTATCTCAGTATACTTATAACCAAACCAAACGCACTTTTTATATCTACAAAGTGAAAAAATAAGAAATAAAACAAGATCTTCAAAAGTTGAAGGTCATCAGATTCATGTCCAGATTAGTAAGACCTGCAACAATATAAAAGTCAAACATTAGACCTTAAAATCGAATTATTAGATCTAAAAGAGTAAATTGCAAAAATCGTCCCTGAACTTTGGCCAGATTGCATGTTTCGTCCCAACCATTTCGAAAGTGTAGAAATCGTCCATGTGGGAAACATTTGAGCAAATTTTGGTCCCTAGTTTTAACCGGCGTTAAGTGGATTTCGTTAGAATTTGCACGTTAGCCCCTTTGGCTCGTGACAGTTGCAGCGTTCGTCCTTAAACTAACGGCCGTTTATAATTTTATATTTTTTGATTTCTTTAAAGTTTTTGATTTTTATATATATGTTTTTTTAAATAAAAAATAATTAAAAAACGTTTTATATTCGTTTTTATACTCTTAAAATATACGTATTTATTATTTTTAAATACGTTTTTAAATAGTTTTTATATACGTTATTACAAAAACGTTCCTATATACTTATTTATACGTTATTGTATACGTTATTATATACATTTTTGTATACATTTTTATATACTTTTTATATATGTTTTTATATACGTTACTATAAAAACGTTCTTATACACACTTTTATATACGTTTTTATACACATTATTATATACATTTTATGTACGTTATTATAGACGTTTTTGTATACATTATTATAGACGTTTTTTTATACGTTATTATATACTTTTTATACGTTTTTATACAAGTTTTGTATACATTTTTGTATACGTCACTATATACCTTTTCGTATATATTTTTCTATACTTTTTAAATGTGTTTATATATACGTTATTACAAAAGCTTTCTTATATACGTTATAAAAAAATATTAAAAAAGTATATAAAACGTATAAAAGGTATATAAAAACGTATACAAAAACTTACATAAAAACGTATAAAAAAGTATATAATAACAAATATGAGAAGGTTTTTGTGATAATTTATATGAAATCACATTTAAAAGTATATAAAAATGTATATAAAAACGTATATAAAAGGTATGTAATAACGTATCCAAAAATATATAAAAAACTTGTATAAAAAGTATATAATAACTTATACAAAAACGTCTATAATAACGTACATAAAGAGGTATATAAAAAGTATATAATAACGTATTTAAAATCATATATAAAAACGTATACAAAAATTTCTATAATAACATATACATTTGTATACGTTATTATATACTTTTTATACAAGTTTTTTTTATATATTTTTGTATACGTTATTACATACCTTTTATATACGTTTTTATATACTTTTAAATGTGTTTTCATATAAATTATCACAAAAACCTTCTCATACTTGTTATTATATACTTTTTTTATACGTTTTCATGTAAGTTTTTGTATACGTTTTTATATACCTTTTATACGTTTTATATACTTTTTAAATATTTTTTATAACGTATATAAGAAAGCTTTTGTAATAACGTATATATAAACACATTTAAAAAGTATAGAAAAATATATACAAAAAGGTATATAGTGACGTATACAAACATGTATACAAAACTTGTATAAAAACGTATAAAAAGTATATAATAACGTATAAAAAAACGTCTATAATAATGTATACAAAAACGTTTATAATAACGTACATAAAATGTATATAATAATGTGTATAAAAACGTATATAAAAATGTGTATAAGAACATTTTTATAGTAACGTATATAAAAACATATATAAAAAGTATATAAAAATGTATACAAAAATGTATATAATAACGTATAAGATAACGTATAAATAAGTATATAGGAACGCTTTTGTAATAACGTATATAAAAACTATTTAAAAATAATAAATACGTATATTTTAAGAGTATAAAAACGAATATAAACCGTTTTTTTAATTATTTTTTTATTTAAAAAAAAACATATATATAAAAATCAAAAACTTTAAAGAAATCAAAAAATATAAAATTATAAACGGCGGTTAGTTTAAGGACGAACGCTGCAACTGTCGCGAGCCAAAGGGGCTAACGTGCAAATTCTAACGAAATCCACTTAACGCCGGTTAAAACCAGGGACCAAAATTTGCTCAAAGGTTTCCCACAGGGACGATTTCTGCACTTTCGAAATGGTTGGGACAAAACATGCAATCTGGCCAAAGTTCAAGGACGATTTTTGCAATTTACTCGATCTAAAACAAACAAATTTTAAAACTAAAAATATAAAAGAAAATTAGATCTACGTACACGAACATTACCAGATCTGGTGGTTGTGTGTGGGTCACAATTTGGACGAGTTTAGTTGATGATATCGTTGTGCCGGTGTGCTTTTGGTTTCCAGAAAGTGGCGGTGGTGAGGCTAGATGTTATTTATATATGTGTGTGAGAACTTTGAAGATAATTAAGAAAGAAATATAAGATATGTGGGAACTTATACTAGTGTGTGTGTTTTTTGAAACTGGAAAGGAATTAAACAAAAAAAGAAAAGAGAAAAGAAAACAGAAAAAGAAAACTAGTTTTAGAAGCAAAAGATTTGATTTGATGTAAAGTAGATTTGTTATATTTCCAAAGTAAAAAGTGTGCCGCTAAGTCGAGCACCGTCAGTCGAGCGCCCCAAGTTGAGCACCGTCGTTTAATAAAAAACAATATATTGAATAGTAAAGTAGATTGCATTTAGATTTAGTGGGACATTTAGTTGTGGACACGTGGCGCAAAATTAATGGAGTTGAGTAGTCGAGCAGTTGAGCATAACTCTTTTGAGAATTAGGTGAAAAAGTGACCAACAAAAGGAATCAAGTTGTACTTTCCTACCATTTTCGTACTTTTCTCTATATAAAAAGATTTTTATGCCCTCATTTAATAATTACATTTTTTATGTGCATGTACTCTTTTTTTCTAAATCATTTTACCTCACTAAAAATTATGATAAGGTAAGCCAAACACTTAGCAAAGGCTCGAGCTCGTTATATATGAGACGTAAGTCACTTATTTAATAAGCTTAAGCACAATTAATAAGTTTAGTGTTTAACCAAACACCCACTTAGTCTTTTTTTTTTTTTTTTGGATAACCATGGTTTCCGACCTTTTGGCCGACTAATCCACAGGGTTTGAACCCACCGTCACGCAGACTCAAACCATGTGAACCCTCCCTTTTCAGGAGGTTGGCGTGGCCACTTAAGGTTGTTTGCACCTAGCAGGACCTCACACATTTTAGAGTGATTATCACAAGCCCTTTACCACTTGGCCAGTGGCCACTTAGTCATAAATTTGAGCTTAATGTCTTTCCAAATTTTCCATAACTATGCTCAAAGCTTGTAACCAACATTGAAAATTGGGGGGAAAGTGGTTTCATTGCCCGCTAATTTCCCCGCCATATTTTTCACTTACAGTTGACCCCACGTTTTCCCTTCTCCATCTCTATTCAGAGTTCATTAAAAAAAAGCTTTGACATAGTGTTTATTTGATATAATTCACCTGAGGTCAACAGTGATTGATAAAAAACCAACAACAACAACAAATGGAAACTACCAACACACCAAGGTGTCTGTGTCCCTTCATCCTTTGTTGTTGAGTGATTATCTTGTATACAAGAATTCTATATCACAAGTTTCTGTGTTCGTTGCAAAGTTGGTACAATAAAATATGCCGATTACAATATTGTTTATTTTTATTTGCAAAGTTGGTACAATAAAATTGGATGTTTTGTTTTGTCTATATTTCTTTCTGTTACGTATTTGTAAAAGTTTGCATTTGAACCATTCGATAAAATGTCTAAATGGATTCTCAGCAACAAACACTCGGTTATATGTGTATACATGTCTTTGTTTTATGTATGTATTTAATAAATAGCTTAATATATGAATTTCAATATAGATATAAGAAATCCATGCATGGTTTCCCGTCTCTCATTTTGCATTCCAATAATTTTACAAGGGTCTCCTAAAAATAGTCAAATGATTGTGATTGGTGATCCATTTTGGCTAACTCTTTCTGGTTCATTTTCTTAAACTCATTATTAAAATTAACTTTACCTATTTTAACACTTCCTCTTAAAACTGAATTACCTTTTAGTATCATACTTGTAGTTTAACTGCTAAATAACATTTACAACTCCTATACCCAAGGCATTTGGCCTAGTGGTATGTAATGTGAGATGCCCACCAACCAAGAGGTTGTGGGTTCAAGTCTCGTTAGAGACACTTGTGAGATAGGTAGTAAAAATGTCGTTCTAAAAATAAACAAAAACGATTACACTTCCTAATATGCCAAAATGATAGATTATATCATTTTAACTTGCAGGTCATCAAAGACAGTTGTGAAGTCCCCCGTCAAAAGCATAAAGTGTCATGACATTAGACAACCGAAGATGAGTAAACGGATTTTACCCAACGATTATTAAGATTGCTTCTGTTTCTGGAGTTACTTATAGAGTTGTATCTTTGTGGGCGTTTCAGGTTCCAATGTCCAATAATTAGATCTATATCCTAACAACAGAAATGGAGTAAAAAAGAACATTTTGCTAGTAGAAAAAGGTAAGTGGTGTTTGTTTGGTTCAAATTCAGCATTTGATTTTGGTGTTGGTGATGACTTTTAGTTGTAGGATAGTTTTTTCGTTAGTGTTTATTTATTTTCGATATCCAAGAATATTAACTATTGTAGTTCTTGTAGGAGGAAGAAAGTACATAATTTGATCTATGATTTCCATGAAACAATTGAGATTAGTGTAGCATTTCATGATGCGCAACAAAAAGGAATGGTAACCAATGTATCAGATGTTGCAATGATTGTGAAACTTTGCGTTGATGCGTACATTGTGAAGGTACATATAATCCGTATAATTTAAATCTGTAAGCACTCACTTGTAGCAATTGAATACTGATTGATGGCCCTAGGTGCAACTTAATTTAACTTTCAAACATGTGTCTTTTGCATGCCTAATCGTTGTTCCTGTATCATAAAATTCCAGCCATTTAAAATGGTGAAAAAACAAAGTTAAATCAAATCAGTGTCATATGGTAATGCAGTAAAAAACACCATCTTCATTTTGCAATAGCCGCGACAAAAAGGTTTAGGATATTTGCGAAGACACATCTATTAGTCTATTACATTCATATTTCAACACTTTGCTTAAACAACTGCCACATTATTTTAAGTGTTAAAGCGCATTGCTATTTCTCAATAAAAAGATGTGGAGCACTATAAACTATGTACGGTCTTTACGCTATAACAAATGCAACATCTTTCAAAATGTTGCAACGTTATATGATTGTGAAACACTTTAAACTAAGTGTTGTCTTTACACATTATTAATTGCAACATTTTTTTTAATGTGTTGCGTTATATTGTTGAATTTGCAATACTTTAAAAGAACTGTTGTTTTTTTATATGAACATGCAACACTTATTTTGAAAATGTTGCCTTTTCACCAATCTTGTAAAAAATGCAACACATTCAGAAAGTGTTGCTTGTAAAATGCTGCATTAGGCTCATTTGTTGTAGCGCTTCTTTTGCACTTTGATAGATGAGGGATTGAATCACTTGAAACAAAGACTTATAATCTTATGATCAAAGGTTTTAGAAGGATGTTTAGAAAAGATTTGGACTGAAAATATTCGTGCAAAAGGTGAGGAAAAATACCAGGTTTGAGCAGGTATTTATAGGCAAAGTTTTCTGACAACAGGAGCGTGCCGGCCCCCTTAAAATTAAGGGGGCCGCCCTCCTGTAACGGCCAGAAAACTTTGTCTTTTCTGAGAAAAGTTTATTTGGTGAAAAACTAACTGATTTTGGTTAAAAATTTGAATTCATATATTTATTATGAATTAAACATTTTTCTTTATTACCAAAAATGTTTTTCAAAGATATATAAGATGTTTATATAATTTTATAAACTTTGTAATGTTTAAATAAAAATCCCTTTGATCATAAAATGTATTAGACATTT
This sequence comes from Artemisia annua, assembly GCA_014162995.1. Taxonomy (NCBI): domain Eukaryota; kingdom Viridiplantae; phylum Streptophyta; class Magnoliopsida; order Asterales; family Asteraceae; genus Artemisia; species Artemisia annua. The sequence continues at coordinate 32,420 of LBNU01037084.1, read as the reverse complement.
GTTTATTCATACCTTAAGTGATATTGTTGGATAATATGATATTTGTAACTAAATACTTGTTTACATAGTAATTTTACGTTTAACGTTTTTGTATTTTGTGATCGTCAAAACATAGGGATATCGAAAAATATTAATAACGTTTTTATGCATTATTTATATCAACATAAGTATCTTTTTGTTAATTAGATAATCATATGAAAGTAGAAAAAAACGTTAATTGTGGTCATAATAACAAAATATATATTTGTACAGGGAATTCGTCTTTGAAACAGACTGTGGAGCTGTTACAATTAGAGATAACATGCAGACGTTAGCTCCAACTCTAAAGATCGAAGCAAATGTCATCGACAGCTTCGCTGCAGTCCTAAACTATGAAGAAAAGAAGAATAACAAAGGAGTGAGAATGAAGCACTATTTCCACACAGCAATGATTGTAAGTATCTAAAAGTTTTAAAAAACAACCAATATATTTATATCATATCACATGTGATATATATCACATGTGATATTTATCACATGTAAAATTATTTATTAACAACAATGTTTGTTTGTTTATAAAAACAGTTAAAGGATATGATTGAAGGCAAGATGAAAAACGAAAAGAAGCAAATTCAAGCATTCCATGAAACAATGGAAAGTGTATTTAAAAAGGATGAGACTGCTATGGCAATGCAACACATTGAATGGGTAATATATTATTTAAAATATTATCGATAATTGATTTGTTAAATTTCCAATAGAAATAAAATTAAGTTTCTTTTTTTTTACTTAGGCATTCTTCCCGATCATTGCTCATCATCACTACTACCTGGTAGTATTCAATCTCTTCAAAGGAACATCAGTAATCATTGACAACTCAATCTCTGGAGCAAATTATGATTCAAAGTACAAGCATGTCTGTGATCTTCTGGTAAGTAATGAAATTTTAATAACTACAATAATGTATGTAATTGTTGTAGAGTTCACTAGGCCTGAAGCTTAGCCGAACAATCATATATTGAAATATCACATGTGATAACCTCAATTGGAAAAATTTGTTTATACAGAAAAACCTGTTTTCAAAGCACCTGGAGAGATACAAACATCCAAAAGCATCAGATGTCAGGGACAAAAAGACTACCATCATGAAGCTAAAGTGGGGAACTAAGAACAATGAAGTTGATTGTGGCGTTTTCCTGATGATGCATATGGAAAACTACAATGGAGAAACAGCCACAAAATGGAACCTTGGATTCCCAACTGAAGAAGAAAACCAAACAATAGAGCTGATCAAGATGAGAGTCAAACATACGACGAAGATGTTGATGCATGAAGTAAACAAGAATAGGGCAATGATGAGTGAAAACGCACACCAGTTTGCAAGACAATACACAGACAAGGATGAAAAACAAAAGATGATCAAAGAAACATCAAGAAGAAGAAAGCTGAACAAGATGCTCAGCATGTTTCAAGTGCAGTTTAGAAACTGATGCAGTTTAAAAACAATGTTGGTTCGATTTTATTATGTTTAGACTATTTGCTACATTATCGTATGTAAGGTCGGTTATGTCGTATGTTGTTACTCTTTTAACTATCATGAATTCGGTTATGTTTATGTTGTTTACAACAACAAAATGAAAAGCCGAAACATCTACGTTCGTTATTTTGGGTATAAAATGTCATGTTATGTCATTTCTCTTACAGCCATTGTTAATCGACTATGCGTTCTATTTATTATTGCATAAAAACGAAAATGAAAGGCAAATGAAAAACAATCACATGTGATAGTAAAAAAAGTGGTAAAACTTAGATGAAAATCACATGTGATATACATGTGATATCACATGTGATATATAACTGAAAAGTAATCAACATAAAAATCAAAAAAATTGTGGTAAACTTAGCTGAATATCACATGTGATATTCATACAATATCACATGTGATATATAACTGAAAAATCATCAACACATAAATCACATGTGATGGACAAAAAATGGTAAACCTGGTCGAAAATCACATGTGATATTCATACAATGTCACATGTGATATATAACTGGAAAATCATCAACATAATAATCACATGTGATATATAACTGAAAAATCTGTAATAATCCATTTCATGTAAAAAAATCAGTAATAATCAAAGATACAACCTGGGAAGTTTAAATTCAACAAAGACACTAAAAACAATGCGGACGATTTATGCTGTAACTTCTGATTGATCCAAGTTGTCCTCTTCTCTTGTAACTTCTGGTTGATCCAACTCGTCCTCTACTACATACTTTTTTGGGCAGGTCCTCCTGTTGTGACCATCTGTCTCTCCATATAGTGAACATGCATTCTTGTTCTTTTTATTCTTATCAAGAGCTTGCTTTTTTCCTCCTTTTATGCGCAACTTTTTACGGCCTTTGGCGTTACAAACAGATGGATTGTTAACAGTTCTTTCAGCTGGCTTCGGGACTCCAACAAGTTCTTCCAAATTATCAAGCTTGTCCTTAGATGGAGGATTTGGGCAATCAGCCTCCACATCAATCTTTAACAACTTTAATTTCTCAACAAAGGCAGATAACCTTGGCTCGTCTTTACTCAGCATATGCACACAGTAATCAACAATAGAAGTTGCCTCACTTGCATAATTCTCGACAATCTCATTCTTCTCACCATATCTGTTCCTTTTGTTCCTCAAAGTAGCAGGTATAAGGTTCTTTGTCCAACGCCTCAATATGTACTGATTTGGGATCACTTCAATGCCAGCGTTCTTAAAGACACAGAAAATGTGTCTGCATAATATTCCAACTCGAACAAAAAGCTGACAGGAACATACAACTGATCCATCTTCTATGTTACGCAACACCTACATGGAAAATAAGTAATAACATAGTTAAATATCACATGTGATAATACATAGGGAAAAACTGAACAATGTTTTAAAGCAACAAAACACACCTTATAATGTCCATCGGGTCTAGAAAATAGGTTAACTGGCTCTTCTTCTACATCTTTACCCGTATCCTTACCTTTATCCATAGCTTTCTTCTTAGCTTTCTCTCTCAACTTAGCTTTCTTCTTCTCCATTATTTCATCAAAATATTTCTTCTCCCTAATAACAGACACCTCAGATCCTTCAACCAAACTTTTAGTTTCTATTTGGCAATACCATGCGCCTACAAATATCTCTGTTTGAACCAACTCGAACAGAGCACGAGTGTAAACTTTTGATGCATGAACTTCAATCTTAAGAAAGGTTCTAAGCTTCGGAACAGAATCAATGGAGTTATGATCATTGTATGTGCCTCCGTTTTTCCATTGCCGTCTCAAAACAATTCATAAAATTCATAAGAGTAGAACCTGAATTTGTAAAATGAGAGAAAAAGGAGTTCTCACTCTCAGACCTGGATGTCGTCCTCATCAAACCACATAAAGGAGACTCAATAAAATATGCAGGAATCCAACATGAACGTATACGAAACATCTTAGTTAACCACTTATGAGTATGCAAACTAAACTCATCCAATAACTTCCCCCACCTATCTTCAAACTCCTCCAGACCGATATACATATTCCAAACAATCTTATTGAACTTCTTCTTAAAGTCAGTCTCATCATAGATTTTTGAACATATCTGTAAACA